>UYYA01000325.1:0-70519 GCA_900624975.1 Angiostrongylus costaricensis
TCTTTAATTTTTGATCGTTGACCCATTGGAGCTCCGGATCCCCTCTTTCATTTGCATGATTCGGAAGAGTTAAGCATTTTGCTCTTAATAAACGTCGTTGAATGTTGCTTAAGTTTATTCGCCCTGAAATCCTGTCTTAGCTTTTCTACGGTGTTCGCAGGCTCTCACCACAGTTATTCGCCGGCCTTCTTAAAAGGAGTTCCTCCCAGACAAGTGCGGTACTAATTTCCTGACTTCAGAGGTGTGCTTCGTCTGGAGCGGAGTTGAGCTATGGCCATGTGTTTATTGGGCAAAATTTGTACCACTACGCTACTCGCTTCTTGAAGTAAGCACAAATGTCATTAAATTTGAATACGTGGAGTATTTTCGCAAATAATTTTTGTGAAATTCAGAGGAATACTGCCACGACCGACTTTCTATTAACCTCGGCATTGATCAAGTGATTTTCTTCGTATTTTTGTTGAGCAAACGCGAGGTGTTACTATTCTTTGTTCACGATTCGCCGAAACGTCAGCTTAATCGTGAACAAAGAATAGTAACACCTCGCGTTTGCTCAACAAAAATACGAAGAAAATCAGAGGAATACTTCGGAACCGACTTTCCCTGAACCTCGGTATCACTAATCGATATGTATTCTTTCTTTGATGAGCTTACACGAGGTTAATGATGTCTATTTTCGGTTAACGTTTCGACGTCTTCGTCTTCCTCAGAGCCGATGATCCGAGTCGATGGTCCATGCTTGTTGTTCGTCTCGACGTGGCAGCTTCGCCTTCGTGTCGAGTTAGGTCTTCTTCAGTGAGCCACCTCCTCGAATGAGGCATCCTTACTCAGTGATGCCCTTTTATACACGATGCCGATGGTCGATATAATGATAATGTCCAGTGATAAAAACTTGTTTTTCTTCCGGACATACATCATTGCGCACATCGTGCAGAAGTCGGGGTTGTTATCAGCTAGCACAAAGCTATTATCAGCTATCAGCTAGTAATATTTCGAAACCGACTTTCCCTGAACAGAGGAATACACCGAAAACGACACGTGATTTTCCTATGTTGTGAGGAATACTGACAGATCAACGAAAGCAGCGATGCGAAGGATCAAAACATTCTGCAGAGCAAAAACTGGTGAAAGCATTAGTGGCTGACATCAACAATATATTTCGAACCGGCAGCAGTTTACAAACTATGAATTGATACTTGCAAATTCCATAGAAACAGATTCATGAGTAGGGATTGGAAGCGAAATGAATGGGAAATATTTCGGAGAGGGTAGATTTCTCGGTCTTGGGTCACTGAGCAATCCAAGAAAGTATGAGCAGATCCCGTCACTATGCTGCAGGAAATACTAGGAATTTTTTTTTTCGAAGCAGTAAATAACTGGCAAAGATAACAAATATACATGTGAAGATGGAACTGTTACCTACCTGACAGCTGCGTGCATGAGCTGTGTAAGCCGTGACGACTGGTAGCACGGACCTAAAAGGACGATCGGTCGCGTCGACGGTACAACAGTGTACGGATTCGGGTACTCCCAAATCACCGACTGTTTCACACTGGAATGTCTTACTTAAAAAACAGTACGTTCGAGCAACGACCTTGTCAGGAGAATCGTTTCCGTAATTTAGATTTTTTGGTAAATCATCGTCATTGTACTCGGGCATTGCTCCGTTGCCGTTTTTCATTTGTTAAAATACCATTCGGATGTCAATGTCAGCAAGATTTTGTTGGCTAACAAGAGATGAAATACTTCAAAATATTAGCTGTTGTTTGACCACATTAATAATTTTGCGTCGGCTCACTAATGACAAAACAACCTATACGTTCCAAGGTTTAAACTAGTGTAATGTGTGGCCTAAAATTAATGCAGCTTGTGTCCTATCTCCCCTTTTTCTTACAAAAAAGGAACAGTTTAAAAAGACCTAGAGAATGCCCACACGCAAAGCACCCGCCTTTGGTCGTCAGTAAACTAAACAGCGTTCCCCAGTGTGCGTAGATGGTTGCAATTTCCTTGTAGCCCCACAGAAGTTCGTCGTACGGCGTATAGCAGTTGTTTCATAGAGCATTCCTAACGGAGCATATCCAATATGCCCTATCCTTAGCGGATCACTGTAATACTGGCACACTGCAGTCATTCTTCCTGTTGAATACTAAGTAACTGAAATGAAATCATTGTGAATGTAACCGATCAGGCCAGACGATACCAAGATTACTACCAACACCGATCACAACCAGGTCGCATAGAAAGTCCATTGGCAGTTCGGAATTTGGCTCCCTAGGATTTCCACCAAGCTGCAAGTGTGCTGATTATGGTTTAATAATAAAATGTTGATGAGAATGACGAATATCAGCTAAGGATTCGTGTGAGGCTAAGACAAAATTTCTTCCTTTCACTGCTGCAGCATTTTTTGATGTTGTACTTCCCTCATTTTCAATGTTTCTCGTGATTTTATCCAAGCTTGCCATCAATATTTACTTTTTTCGAAAAGTTGGGCTCATTTGACCATTGGTCCGTGAAGACATTGTTAATTAATAAAGACATTTTCAATTTTTAAACGCCAGCCGCAACTGCTTTCTTATCAAATTTTTGGATGATGAAAAAAGGGATATTTTTAATGAAGTTATGAACAAATAGTGTAATGTGCTTAACGATGTACTATCTACATTGCTATTCGCTTAAGCCAAACTGCCAACCCTCCCAAACTCTGGACCTTTCCAAAGTCAGCGAATTCCTAGTAAAGTCGCCCGCAGGTGATAAATCCCTAACTCATTGTTTGCCCTGCAGTAAGGCAACGTAGTATGAGTGCGGTGGCCGACGTCTTTTAGATGAGAGAGCGAAGAACATCATGTTTCATTTTAAGGCGTAAAGCATAAAGCGTTTGATGTCGATCAATCCTTGATGGATCTCCCCCACATTCAAAGCCACTCGAAGCACCATAGAGGTGGCTGAATTTGCCTGTACAATCAGTTATGGTAGTTTACCTTATATAAAGTCTGTGCTTTCATCCTATCTGGATAATATGGCAGCAGTAGTTTTGAAACCGACCGTCATTCAACCCCGGCTGTAAAATTAGGGAAACTAAAATTAAATTAATATTAAATTAGAATTGACTAAATTGAAAGAAAAGATGAAATCAAATTGAAATCGAGTTAAAATTAATTAAATTAGAATTAGAAAAATTGGAATTTAATTTAAACTCAGTTAGGATTTTACTACCGAGGTTAAATGGGAGCCAGTTTCAAAACTATTGTTTTGCTATTCGCCATGTGCCAGCTAACACAAAACCGACTGCTGCAGTGTGGATTACCTACTTACTTAATACTTGAACGGCACGTCCTCACTGGTTTTGCTGGCCCCAGCATAATCACCATTCTTCGGAGATTTGCTGGTTAAGCCATTGCGGTTCCCTGGAATCCCGAAGTCAGCCTGGCCAAAGTCTGCTCCAAGTCTTCACCACCACGGGCAATCGCAGTCCTTGTGGATCAGAGGGAGATTGCAGTGCCGGCAGTGCCGAAACGTCAGTAGTGTTGTATTGTATCGCGTTTTTTCTATGGAAGTAAATGTATGCTGTTTAAAAACCTCGCGATTGCTGAACAAGAAAACGACACATCCATATTCCAATGCCGAGGTTAATAGAAAGTCGATCCTGGGAACTATTATAAGTAGTGTGGTCTTCAGCCTGAGCAGTGTCGATTATCTATTGAAAAACAATTTATCATCAACAGATAGTCACATCAACAACAGTCGTCTTGTACAAAAGAGCACTACCGGTTGAACATGCCTTTTTCGTGCGGTGTTCACTGAAGAAGCTCCTGCAACGGCGAAGACGCCACCTCGTGAATACGTATCACTGGGGGCCATTGACTTGGCTCATCGGTTCTGATGCAGACGAAGGCGTCGAAACGTTAGCAGGATAAAATCAATTTATCAATTTATATGGTAGCAATTTGCTGAGCACAGAAAAGGCTTGATTAATTCATAACACGGGGTCGTAACAATGGCGGTGTGTACATTGCACCTCAGCTATCTATTCAATGTGCTACCCGCGTATCTAGCAGATCATGATAGCGAAAAAACTAGAATAATAATGCACATGCCTTAAGGATAAACCAGGTAAACAGAATGCATAATATTGGCAGAAGATTACAAAGCACCCATGCTCCACCGATCTTCTGACGAATGAAATAAACCGCTCCATGGACGAAGTTCGCATGTGTATCAGGAGGACGAAAACTGTGCAGAAGTCGTGCGATTCGCAAAGATATGTCGCATACGCGTGAAGAGAGTTTTGCTCACGGGGAGGTGGAAGATCTGGTCAGCACTGGGCGGAGGGTCGAACCAAAGACCACATCTGTATTGCAGAGCACGTCTGACCAGTGTGATATACGCACCCTTTGTTTTTATCTTACTTCGATAAGTGCTTATTGCTTTGAAATTAAACCAGGATGCCTTTCAGTTAAAGGGGTTATATTTGAATGTCGGTTAGAGCACACCGCATGTCATTTAACCGGTTGAGATGCCAATTGCTCAAGAAACGGCAGATGTGCCACTCACAAAGGAAGGGTTCGGGGTCATGTGAACACTTAAGTGCTCCACTATTGAAGGTGACGTCACCGACTCATTAATATTCAAAAAATGTAGTAATATTCTGTATTGTAATGTTACTATACTATATCATATAATTAAAGATGAACCAACTTGCACCGAACCATGATGGAATGATGAAAAAAAAGCTTCACCTTTCTATTTCAAATAGTACTCATTACGGTACTGTGATAAAGGATGAGAATGTTAGAAAGAGGTTCAATCTCCCATTTTTCAAAGAATTTCATAAATTGAGAAAGTTGACCGTTAAATGAAATGATCTGATTGTCCTGCTCTGGATCTTCTTCGGCCACCGGTCTTTCGAACATTTAGACGAAAGCGTTTTTGTTGGATCGAATGGTGGTGTCAAAAAATTAAACAAAGAGATTGGCGGGATTGTTTCTCTGTGGGAAGGAATTGGTCTTGAATTCAGCAGTAGGATCATTCTCCTCATTTTCTAAGTACCCATTACGCTATAGCTTTACACAATATGCTCCCTGGGTGAATAGATCGACATTCTATCGTCGTGAAGAGCTCATTGGAAGTGAACTACTTTACGAGTTTTCTTCACCATTATTGTCTTTTACACTTTTTAGCAAAATGAAAAGCGGATAGTATTAAAAGTCAAACAGTTGTTGGACACAAATTTCTTGACAACATGGAGCTTGGTAATTAGTTTAAAAAATGCCACAAAATCTCTTATGTTCTAGATTGTTTTTTGTTTTCAAGCCGGTAAATCAAATATAGTCTTCTTACAATCAGGTAAGTTTGTTTTCTCTTTGGTTCTCTTCGCATTTTTCAGTAAGTTCAGGAAATATCTCAGTAAGTACAATAAAAATTTCTTTGTATCATCCAGCAATGTTCACTCCCTTCATGGTAGAACAACTTACAGCCCAAAGCTGTGTATTGTACACATCAGAATCTAACCAGCATTGTAATGTTCTAGCAACCGTTTCTCGAATATTTGTATATTGAAGCTAGCGCTTTTCAACTAGTACCTTAATCTAAGCATTTCTTAATGTGTGAAAGGAATTCTGAATTGTTACTAAGGATTTCTCACACCAGGGTGTTCCTATCAGGCAGCAGAGCTGGCTCCTCTTCATGTTGTTCAATGAGCCGAGCGAGGCGTCGTGCAGTTGGGATGAAGCCGATCGTCGTATTCGCCGCGACAACTCGTCCAATCCACCAATCGAATGTGTAGCGCTGCAAGCACTAACTTCACATAAGTAGCATCCATAGGCAATAAATGAAATTATGTTTTGACATCAATGCAATAGACTGAAGTCGAAAATAATTCGCCGTAAAACTATTGCACGATACAGAACTAATCCTTTTAATTAGACCCAGGTTACAAATATTCGTTTTCTGGTATTTTCTAATCCACCATCGAGAAGGTTACTGTGATATCAACAGACTTTCGTTGATCCTAGTAGCATTCTGTCTTTTTCGCGGTCTACTTTCAAGATTTAATTCTCAGTAACTATTCTTATTTATTATTATTATATTCTTATTTCAAAACTCAACAATGTTGAACTGAGTTTGTCATAAACTGGAACACAAATCTTCAGACCCCTGAAATGGTTATCAACCTTTGAAAGGGTTCTGATCGAGTTTCCGATACTTGTTTTTATCTATTTTTTGAGCTGCTCAACGGAAGCCTGTTTCTTGGGAACTAAATAATCCAACACAAACACGAGTAAACTCCTAAAAAAAAAGTTATTTGCGAGCACATCGACCAAAATTCTAGATTTTGACTGGAAAAAGCTTGTTGTATAGACAAGCTGGAGCCGTTTAAAAGCTATTAATGTGTTATTCAATGTAACCATTTGATGACGGCTTACTCTTAATAGCCTTCTATTCATATTGCCGATAATGATAAGGGCTGTTAAGCAGCGAACCGGGCGGAAACGAAGCGTCAAGTCGACTTCTTCCGAATCTCTTATCCAGCTCGAAGATCTCCGCGAAGACGGTTAATTAGTAGTTTTCTTTGTTCTGATCGTTCATTACATCATGTCATCGCCTCTGCACACTTATCGCTGATTAGGCAGATGTTTGCTCTGCTCTAATCCACCGATGGTTCATCTGATCATTACATATTCGATTGCGCTTAATGCGTACAAGGCACTGCGCCATCAGCAGTAATTCACTTTCATAGACACCTGAGCTGATGTTAAGCCCTGGTAGAAGTTTGAACTGGAGCACCTCGTCAACACAAATACCATTGGAATCGATTTCGATATGCAAGGAATTCCTACCATTCTAGTATCTGTAAGTATAACAAATCTAAAATAAGCTCCTTAACTCAAAATATTTAAGAAAATGACTATTCTGAAAGTTTGAATGTTGTTAGGATTTAATATCTTCGAAATTTTGTACTAATGACCCCGATAGGGTGACGAAGAAGATTCTACATAATAGTCCGCTAGGAAAGAAAGTAATAGGCAGCAGATAAAAAGCTAAACATTGTGATTTTTGAGATTTTCGAAATTAGCCCTTTTTCCACTTCACTTTTCATTCACCACAGTTCCCCTGATTCAGCCCATCCAAATCTTTCAACAAAACAAATTCTGACGTACTTTGTAGATGTGCAAAAAGTCGCCCTTCTTGAATGATATGGTCTTTCTCTGAATCGGTGACTCGTCCTCGAGAGTTCCGTCATAGGTGGCATTTGCCCGAACAGCAAACGCTACCTTCAGATTCTAAAAAGTTTTCACTTAGTTGCTTGTCGTTCATGAAATCTCAAATCTACTCCATTAGTACCACAGAAGTAAACAACTCATTGCCGTGTCTTTTCAGGTGGGTTTCGTAGCAGGTTTTATCGAAAAATTTCTTAGATTGAGACTCTTTGGACGGATATCCAGAACAATAGGATCCGTATCCAATTAAGCACCAATCTTAAGCTATAGCTCAGCTTATTGCTAATTGCACCATAATAGAACCACAGTGAGTCTTCCAGCAGCCAAAGAGTTGACAAAAAATCTGCAACTTTCAATGAGTGTTCTTCCTAGATTCTTCACAGCCCATCAGCCAGTTTCTATGGTCAATTACGGCATTTTCGTTTTGCTGATTTTAAAGCGGATGAACTGCGTTGTATAAGAAACACCGTTTTCCTCCGCTAATCCTTCGTTAGAATATTTGTGTGCATTCAAAAGACGTGGGAGCAATCATTGAAGTCGGCAAGCTGATTTGTACTTCCCATCTTCTCGTTTTTGGAATTTCAATTCCAATCTCTTTGAATGTTCATCATCACATAACTTAATAATCCTCTCCAGCAACGTGACGGACCACCGCCCTAGTCGAGTACCATAACCGGGTCAAATGGTATTTGTACAGGATTTCTCGTCCAAGGAATGGGTGGTGTGTTCGTGCTAACAATGACATTGCGTGTTAATTCGGTGGTCACATCTGCTTGTCAAATTCAATCTGTGTAAATATTCACCTCACGCAAAAATGCGGACTGTTTTGTGCGCACGTAACAATGCACAACAATGGAAAAACATTCGAATACCATGTTGTTTGGAACTCAAATAAACTCAAATCGGTTACCAAGAAAGCGTTTAGCTGTAATCGAAGCCACAAAGCAATGGAAACTCCTAAATGTGAATCGCACAAAAGTGGATGTCGTGATATAGGATTCCGATCGAATGCTCAACTTTTGAGCAATTCTAACACCCACCCTTTCAACCATCTGCCGTCTCCTCATATAACTTGAAAATACTCGGGACGAAGTATTTAAACTTGATAGTTTTGTTACAAATATATCTAGAGTTAGAATTTAAAATTAGATAGTTTACCCATAGTGGATAAAATGATCTACAGTAACTAACAAAAACTAAAGTTTAAAAATTTAAAAATAAAAAATAAGGAAATAAATTTAAAAGAATCCTTTTGAATTATTACAAACAGGCAGGCTACCCCTTGTATCATGGCCATTGAACCCAATTCCGGAGGGACCAAAATTAAGCACATACCTGTAAATTTATGCTAGAACGAAGTGAAAGAGATGAATACAACAAAAAGAGATTCTTAGAAGGCATATTGGGAAGGAATAGTAAAGAAATGACGAGTACCTCCGCCACCTTCAACAGAAGCTATGTAGTTGGCAATCACTCAATCCAAGAATCGCATGGCTAACACCGCGGTTAATCACTGTGTATTTTAGCAATTCCAATTTGACTGCTAAATCTAACAATGATTTAGTGGATTAAGTATTCTTAAGGAACAGATTCCCTCTGGTTCTTCTTCTCGTCCGCTACTGTGGATGGAAAACTTGGCTTCCCTACTCGATCGGCAAACGAAACTCAGTGCAACCAATATGTTGCGAGAACTCGATGCAAGCTTGTGCTAGCTAGACGTGAGTTGGAATAGGACTATTTTGGTAGGCTTGCAAAGTCTTTGTCTCACTATAGCACCTTATGATCTACGAAACGTCTTGATCTGCAGAACCCATATTCGTACTATCAACTTGAGGGCTTTTACTAAACTGAGGGACCAGTTTGTGTTGAACAACAGGCGTTAGCAAGCAGTGCAGTGCCCGACTCTTACGGACACACTTTGAGCGATGCCCACGACGGTAATTATCTCAATTAAGTCCGCTATCATTAGTGCACCTGTGCAATCAGCGGCGTGCGTCACGCCGCATATCAAAGCCGCCGCGCGCCGCGACGCGTCACCGCGTAACCGAACACTACGCAAATGGAACGCGGTTGCATTCATCACCATAGGGCGATGAAAGTCGACCGCCTTATCGTCGTTACCGTCGTAGTCGACAGTTGACGAAAAAAGCTAGACCATGTCCGAGTACAATTTAAAAATATCTGCCGAATTAATACAACATTAAGTCAAGAAAAATGACTAATATTGAGTATTAACTAGAAGGGATGGACTAAACTAAGATTTAACGAATATTCTAGAAACTTTAACAAGTATCTTCAACAATATATATATATATTATAGGAGGCGGATAACATAGTGATAGTGATTCCCGTCGTTATGAGCATGGTGCTAGTTCGATTCCGCCCATACCTCCAGGGTTGGGAGATTGGTGCCGAATTTTGGGAAGAAATCACTTTACACAATCGAATTGGGAACGCTCCAGCCCAGCTATCTTAGGACTCCAGGGAAAATTGCTCGACCAGCATTCTACGACATTCAAGATGAAATGAAAATCCTGAAGCAGCAACCCAAGCCACACGTAAAGTTGGAAGATCTTTGTGGACAATGGATGCGAGGAAACGAATCGAATGTGAGAAGTGCTGGAATCCGCATAGACGGGAAGACCGCTCATGTAGAAATATATGTATATGTATATATGTATATATATATATATATATATATATATACCACACTTTGCACAACACAGATGAACACCGAGGAAAAATTTCTATCATAGAAGGAAGACGTAGAGTTATTACCAGCGTTGTTGCAACTTCCAGCAGTGTCTTTGTTCATTACAGAGATCTGCTGCCAGTTTTAAATGTTCATCAATCAATTTTAGAAGCCCTAACTTTAAAAACGGAGTTGATTTTTTGAGCAAAACTCGAAATTTTTTCCTTCCAAGCACGGGCGTTTTGATCTACGGCGGGTGTCATCTGGAACAACGTTGGGATTTTGTCATATATAGTATTTCCACCCATGCAATTTGCAGTCGAACGCTTCTTTGTCTTCAAACGCGCTTCAAAATTCGTCATCACACTGTTCGTTTGCTCATCTGGTCGCCATTTAACCTCGACGCAATGAAAAACAGTAAAACAATATCGGTTTGTGTTCGTTGGCAAACCTGTTTTTCTCTGATGCAATAAGACGTTCTTAGACGCATTGGTGTGCAATGAGTTGTAAAAGAATCGAATTTGCTTTCATCTTTCACAGTCTTCACTCGTAAATTCAACACTTGTCAACGATTTTAAAACTCAGCTCGTTTTTAGCGACTCTAAGATAGGATCGACCTTGACGGCAAGGCGTCAAAATTTATTGGCCGCTGATGGATCAAGTGTGGCATGTTTTCATTGCTGCTGTGCGTTGCTCCATGACAGGTTTAAATCGTTAAGGCGCCAATGAAAAAGATGGTTATCGATCGGTCACGGTACCGTGGTCTCGTTGTTGAAGTGAGATTCGATGCCCATGTTGCGTCTTAGTCGCTGATTTATTGAAGCAAACCACAAAGTAAAGCCTATTTATTCTCCTGACTCTTAAGATACAGTTATTTGAAAGCATTAGCTATACAGTAGGTGGCTTTCTTTAATAACTACCAAACGACTATTTGAATCAGTTTCCAGAGGAAAGGTTCAAGATTTTACGAATTGCTACCGCCTGATAATTTCAAGAACTTTCCAACTTTCAGTAAAACCTCAAATATTGGGAGTCTACAGCGTTCCATCCGATCTGAATTACTTTAATTCTTGATCAAATAACTTACTTCCTAGTAGGGTATGTTATCACCTTTCATGCAGAAGGTAATATTTGCTTTTCAAGCCCTGCGTTCCGAACATAGTGACTCTGCTCATTATGAACCCTAGGAACTGAATAAATTTTTCCCTCTCCAGTTTGCTTATCAGCTTTTCTAATCGCATAATTTTTACTATGAACCATTAAGCTGAACAGGCCAGACGTCGCAGTGGATGAGAGTGATTATGATCGCTTAATGAGTTTTAACAATCGCTAGAAATAAACGGTCGTCCATTATTGCGAAGTGATGGTAGGCGTGAATGGGTTTCACAGCATAAGTGTCAGTTAACCTCGAAAGCAAAAAATCCGCGGAAAAAGCGAATGTGCGCCAGCAGGAGGAGAGAATAACAGGATGATGTATATGCTTAACACTTACCACAGCAGCACGAAGATGTCGAAATGCTCGCTGGCGGTCTTTTGCTTTGCGATGGTCTTGGCTCTTCCGCTCGTCATGTATAAGATGAAGACCCTGCTGAAAACCACACAACTACCTGTCATCTACGAGAAACGTTGAACCCTCTTACCGTAGTACTCTGTGAAGACGACCACAGAGCTTAAAGAAACCGCAGCACATGTTTACTCTTTTGCGAGAATATCCGACTACAGCTGTATGTGTTTTTTTTTGAAAATGCAAACCTGTTGCAACAAAAAAAACTACTGAAGTGCTGTAAATACGTTACATGGATCTGTACTAATGTTATTATATTAAGTCACGAGAGTGTAAGATGACCTTAGCAGGCTACTACTTTCTACCTTCTTCCAGCTATTATTCTCTTCTAGTTGGGATTACGGTAAGCATTCCCTTTCCTTGTGGTTTTACGAGCTTACCTCTTTTGGAGACTCCTTGTAGGCGTACAGAAAATGTTGCAGATTCTCTCGGGCTATGGCATGCATTCTGGTTTTGAAACGAAATAATGTTATATTCCATAGTGTAATACATATTAGCTGATGTTAAGTAAATCTGTTATTTTAAGAAGCATAGTGTTTCAGTAGTTCGAGAACTGGACTAATGATGAGTCCGTTATATTTGTTACCTTCTACCATTTCACTTTTTCTAACTAATTAGTCTACGAATATCTGAAATACTCGCTCAAGCGAAATAATGAAATCTTCCATTGTTGTTATACTTCTAGAATTATAGGTTCTTAATAGGCGCTATCTACGAACAGAGCGTTTTCCACCCATGTATGAAGCAAGCTCATGTTAATTCATCTACTCCTACCTCACCAAGTTGATCCTCAGGGATTTGACGATGAGCCGACGCTATCGATCGTTGCAGTGCTGGAGGAGATCCAGCGGGACGGACGGACGGTTTCTGTTTCTGCCGTTGACAGACGGCTTCTTCTTCGTCGGCTTCGGCTCTGATTGCATGTCTCGCCTGGCAGTTATTGAATTCAATTGTCTTTGAGACGGCTCCCACGAGGTGATTAGCAGCGTATGTCCTATAGGTAAAAATTTCCAAAGTAACAAGGGAAAATCACTTTCGAGAAATAAAACAACCGAAGTGATGAAAATGAAAGCGGTAAGCACGTTTCTTCACTCCCTCGCTTGTTTGCCTTTTCCTTCACCTCTGCTAACTTGTCGCTGATCAATAAGAAGAATTTGCGAGAAAGAAATGATGAAGTGCCACCAGGACAAACTCTCTGTCTATGAGACTGAGACTTCAAGAAATTCTACTTTCTTCTAACACGTTCCACTTTCTTGAATCTTTCATGAGGTTTCTTCTTCAACAATTCTTGCACCTGTTTTCACCATCGAACAAAGCCTCACAACAATGTCGGTGAGTCCTCCAATGATAAATTCATCTCAGTATTATGGAAGTATAAGTAGGACCTTTTTTTCCACTAAACTCTCCAAATGCTCTTCTACATTTTGATTAAAACTGTAGCGCTAGCTGACGTTTCGGCAGTATCGCCTTCTTCAGAGCCTGGAAGGGTATACTGATATACAATCTACTAGGCCAAACGTTTCAATAACACTTACAATAAGACGAAGAACTCTCCGGTAATTACATAATCAACAACTTCTTGAAAAAACCCACCGCTTTTTCGTGACTTCCAATGAGGAAGCTTAGAACAGCTATGGAAGTATGGAAGTATGGAGCAGTTTCTTAGATAGAAGCATAGAAGTAGTTTCTATGGAAGTAAATGTATGCTGTTTAAAAACCTCGCGATTGCTGAACAAGAAAGCGACACATTCATATTCCAATGCCGAGGTTAATAGAAAGTCGATCCTGGGAACTAAAACTGTAGCCTTGCTTATTCCAGTTGAAATACCTCCGTGTTTTGTGATGCACCTCAGAGCTCCACTTAAATGTGAATTTTTTCTCCTGATAACTATGCTTCATATATTTACCCATATGAAGCACTTTTTACGAATAAAAACTGCTAAATTTATAGAAAGCGCTGCTCCAACGCTGCCATCAAGAAAGACGAGAGGAGAGCAGAGCAACGGTTTGGACATCCGAGGTTCCGGAATTCACGTCTCTGGTTGGAGATTTGTTTCAGAACAGCCACACGTTATCACTCACTCTGACCCATCCTCTCTCACTGGAGACTCTCTGAAGTCGTTATTCACTTTGAATTCTTGTCGACGATGCTGCTCATCAGTATGTTTGTCAGGAGGAGAAGATAGCAAAACATGCATACGGCAGTGGCGGAAACAATACGGCTTTTGTCACTACGCGACACTGACAGGTCATTCGTCATCATCATCGGCATCGTGACCAAACCGACAGATATAATGTGGGTTTGGTTCGATTCCATACGAAGTACGTTATCGCTTGCGATCCAACTCATTTCGAGTACGTGACCTCAAATGGACAACAGTTCAAATCCAGCTAAGTCTCGACAGAAAGTCTAGTTTAGAATTTATATAGCCTAGGCCACATGATGTCAACGCTCTTAGATTAAAGAACATTTGATTCATTCTGTGATTAATCACCAATATTCTCTGAGTGACGTAGGGGCGAAATCAGAGTATTAGAAAGGACTAAACAACGTCTAAAAAATAGTCCTTCGCAAAATTTTCAACCTCTTCATTGTTCATCATTCCATGTCAAAGTATTTCAATGACCACGCCACCATTTTGTCTCCTTGTCCATATCTTCGGACAGGTGTTACGTCGTGCTATTTAGATTTCACTTATGAGCCAACATAATGTATTGCGTCAAAACTTTCCTGGCGAACACTGAAAAATTCCCACCATAGTAAAAACAAACTAGCCGATAATCACATCCATTGTAAGAAAAAACTATTTCAACACTAGTGCCTATAGCAATTAAGCAATCTAAGGGTATCGTCAATCTAACGATGTACTGGAAGTTTTCATTGGCATTAGTCAGCCACCATGGGACGATCGCATGCCCTCCGTCTGATGGAACTTCATGGAAATGTTCACCAAATCGAAAGCTGTTGAACATCTTTACCATAGGTGGTTATGAAGGAAAATTCCGACCAGATTCACCGTCAATCTTTTTTTTTTGAACTCATTCGATAATATATTTTCCACATTCACTCAATGTCCTGCATCCTATTTCTTCCAGTCAACGACATCGAAAAGCCCGGGCTCTCATCATACCGACTTGATTTTCCTCTCATCGCTTCAGTTCAGGAGATATTTTTTATTCTATAACTAGCGCCTGATAAATGGCTAACGTCCCAATATGTCAAATTCTACCTCCGATTTCGAAGGTTTTTCAGTGAGCACCAATATGTTTCGTTTGTATATTCATAAAAGATACGATATGGATGTCGAACTAGTACGAAGAAATATGAACCAAGAGAAAAACAGACAAAGAAATTCGTTAACACTTTTTTTTTCTTCCTTCTTATGCAGACGAAATCCGACTTTGCTCAACTACCTTACGATTTTCTCTACACTTACACATTTCGCTCTAGAAAATAGGCGTCATCAAGAAACTTTTTTGTGACTGTGTTCATCTGCAATAACAGTATATTTCGGAGGAAAAACCGTAGCTGACGTAAAAGTTTCTCCTTTGTGCTTACAATTCACCGAAGCATCCAGTACTGCTAAATATTTTGAAAGGTAATGCTTTCGCATTGGATGATACTCTCTTGTAAGAAATTGAACAATTCCGTTGCACCTTTCATTCAGATCACTTCTGTTTGCTAAGTAGTGACTGTGTTCTTGCAAAAAGAAATCTACTAATATTGGCCCCCGAAACCCTTAACATTCTGCAGGAACATGTACAACTTATTCACTGTGAGCTTCGTCTCCATATTCAATCAGATCTAGGGTCTAGCCGTTTCTGTGTGACAGTGATAGATGAGCATGAAGCACTCAAGAGGTCAGAACAGGGCCTCCTTAACCGACTGCCTGACCGATCCCACCTCAAGTTGTTGATAATTCGCTTTCAATGGAAACAGTTGATATCTCAAGGATAACATCTGTAATAACGTTTTTGTGTATCTTTTTTGCTTTTACTAATTCAATTGTTGCTTTAGTCTTTGTTAATTTAAATTTGTTTTATCTCTGATGTTTTCATCCTATTGTGACTTTTTACCCATCAAACACTCTGCGCTAACTAATAGTAAGTTCGTCTACAGAAAAATGCATTTTTCGGACGGGGAGAGATGCCTACAATAGAAATATATTTATTTGTGACGAGATTGCGACTTACACCACAGCTTCACCTTAATTAGGTTCAATGCCGATTTGTTCTCCCCAGATCAATCCTGTTCACAGGTAATTGCTGATAGCACCTATAGGTCAATAATACGCTGAATGAAAGGCAAAATGAAGGACTCGTATGGTGTGGTGGTGAACGCGTTACTCCCCGGAAAGAACAATAGCGCGTTCGTTCCCCACAGCAGATACCTTCGGCTCTCGAGTTTTGCAAATATCTTAGCATCAATATGGATATATTTATTTGTTTGGTTTTAAGTTTTACTTCAATAATTGCTCAATATCTTAGCAGTGTAAGAATTACCTGGTGACGGTTATCTTTTAGCCAACTGTTACCACCTGCACTCCAATTTAAGAGTGGAACGGTTGGTCGGCGATGTTCATAGGTTGACGTTGGAAGAAACTTAAGACGTTGGTCATTAGGAACAAAAAAGGATAAAGCGGTTGGTGTTGATTAATTCCTGAAGAATGCACCGTAAATTCGACTCCATTTAGCTTTTCATAGGTGATTGATTAGCCACTTTGCCTATAGAACGACCTACGGTGACCTATCGTTCTATAAAATAAGTCTCTTTAGGAGTCATAAAAACCAGTTAGCGAAAATGGGATCAATGTATGCTTGAGGTCTAATCGATTAAAATGATTTTCTGTACGATTGCTTATTCTAATAATGAAATTCAGTCATTCATTGGCTACTCTTGGCGATGAAAAAACAACGACGAAGATGTAATAGTGGCGAAATGCTCTTGTCTTCGCAGCTTGTTAACGAACGACAAATGTGGAAAAAAACGGAAGAAATGAGGAATAACTTTTTCCTCACCCTTTTCCTTTCACTTTTTCTGCTGTAGAAAAAATGAAACCTAAGCATCGACTGTCGATTAGAAATCTTAAGCTGCTATGATGTTCTATTCACTTTAATAATAAGTTATTGATTTAGTAATTATCAATTATTTTATGCACTGTGTAAGATATATTGTGCTTAACTGCCCATCAACTATTTGGTATATTTTTGCAACCTTTCAAACAGATTATAATTATCCAACAGTGTTTCTCCATTTACATCGTTTTGGCCTAAAATCTCAATTTTTTCACATTTGTTATGGAAATCATTATCTCATTGGTCCCACTGAAGACTAAACCAGTTCCCCATTAATTCGGCATTCGTTTACGACATCGTTCGATCACTACCGAGGTGTGATTTTGCGTCAAATTTCAAATGTCGGCCGCAGCTGGTGGCGTGTAAGTCGACGTCGTCGCCAGTGAGTACAAGCGCCAGATGGCGCCGCACCCGCCGCAGCGTTTGAATTTGGCATGGATAGCCACGCCCACTCTGGATGGATGACCGACGGAGCGGACGGACGGCGTCCGCACAGCGTGACCTTCCGCCGTCACAGGCGGCTTTTCCCGAGTCTAGCACGAACCACCCGGAGAACGCCGGAAGACGTTCGAGCGCGACCCACGGCCTAGCCAACACCTGGAAGCCGTCTCTTGCTTCGACACAACACGGCTTGCCCTTCTCTTCGCTCTTTCTCTTCCTCTAAAATCTGTTTATTTCGGTACTGACAGCTATTTTTTCCGAATGATAACCTCGTTACTTTTTCCGACATTTACGAATCCACTCTAATTGGTCCCATGCTAATCTCGTCAGAACAAATCCCTTTGCTTGCTTCTAGTCTATTATAGATCTAAAATAAGACTTTTTTAAAACACTTTAAGGATGATACGAGGAATAATGGTGGCAGATAGGTATAAAATCGCTGAATAGATGTCTATTCTTTCATCGATAAGCCAACACGGATTTGATAAAAAAAGGTTTATTCGCTTGTAAAGTTTATTGGTTTTAATAGGATAGGATTAAGTTTTTTAACCTCGCCAGGACTAATCGACATGTATTTGTCATTGATATTAACACGAAGTTTATTAAAATATTGTTTTGCCTTCGTCTTCTTTAGAGCCGTGTTGATCCGAGAGGACTGTCTACAGTCGTTCATCCACGAGTTGTGAGTCTTCGTTGTCGTTCGAATCCAGTCTTCCTGAGTGAATCACCGCTCGAATGTTACGCTCTGTGCTAGCTGATAATGATACTGACCACTGCAGGATGGAATGTTCGGAGAAAAACAAACGATTATCAACTGACAATCAGTATCAACAAACATTCTGTATAAAAAGACACAGCCGTGTGGGCTTACTCCATTCGAGCAGCGTTCAACACAAGAAGGTTCGACTCGAACAACTACGGAGAGCCAAAACGTGCGGACGAATGACTGTGGGCAATCGACATGGTTTAATCCATCTCTGAAAAAGACCAAGGCGCCCAACGTTAACCGACTAAATTTTTTTATAAACCTCATGTTGGCTTGTCATTGAAAAATAGTAAGGGCTTTGTTTTTATAACAGTTGTACTTGACAATGGATAAAGGACACCGTGACAGGCACGGCGATGGTCGGCAGTCCGTACGTCTCACTTCCAGACCGTCTCCGTTGGCTCGTTCTACTTTCCGTGCCAATGTTGTTTCACTGAATGCCAGTAGTGCGCTAAGTTTTAGATCTGATAGTAAACGCATCTTCATATATAGTCACATCTTCATGTCATTGCCATCCTCGATAGCTAGTAGCATTTTCTTGTCCACATTGAGGTTTCGACTCGCGTGGTTTCTGTACCTCGAAACTTCTTTTCACATAGTTGTAAAGTAGACTTTTTATTTCTTCCGTTGCTTAATTGATAGAAATAAGTGAATCCGTTTTTAGTCCAGTTTTTTACTACTAGTGGGTAGACTGCTAGTGGCCCAATTACAGGACGGTTTCTTTTCTTATAGTGTAGTCGCAGGTGGGAAGCGGAGTGGTCAGCGATATAGTCCATCATGAAGCAGGGCGCTAGTCCGATCCCCTACCCAACGCCTTCACTCATTTCACGTGTGAACGCCTTAACCGGACTATTCTCGTGATTGGAAAGAGAACCGGCTCGACCAGCGCTCTACGACATTCATAAGAAACACGAGAATTTCAAGCAGTAGTCGAAACACTACGCAAAACATCCGAAGACTTTTATGGGCAATGAATGTGTGGAAAACGATTTGAATGTGGTAAGTGCTGAGAGCAACGCAGTAGATGTGATGATGGGCCATGTGTAAAAAAAGACAAAGCTCTCGAGATTGATGAAACGCGTTAGAGATGATTTAATGCATATCTGGCCTATACAATGACTCTGCCTAACCTACCGATGTATTGAACCAGTGCTGCTATCTTCCTAGATAGATCTGGTTACAAATTGTCAACCCCGAAGCGATGGAAGGCCAAGTAACCCTTGGGCGCGAGGTCAAACCCATGTGTTTCGCAGGACGCCTCTAGCCACTGTGCAACACGCGCCCATTGCCGGTCACATAAAATTAATAATAGTTCTTACAATTTTAGCCTTATTTATTCACTGCCTAATTTTTTTAATGGCAGGGTATGTTGCGAAATATAACTTCTATAATACTGAGATATTTGCAAAACTCCAGATCGCAGATGTCTGCGGTGGGGAACGAACGCGCTATTAGTTCTTATGTTATATTTTTAGCAAAATTTCACCCTGTTGTTGAGGAATTTTTTTTCTCTTTTTTTGATCATTTCTGGAAGGATGATTTTCTTAGGGGCTCACAGCATCTTTGAGGACTTAAGTATTCTATATTTGGAAACTTACTACTTAGCACATCAATAAATTGTTTTATTCATTCTAAAAACAGCATTAAGAAGACAATTCACCAATATGCAGAATTTTATGGATATGCTAGTTCTGAACCACGATTTTGTAGGTCCTGATTTAACCTGGGAATCTGAGAATCACAACAGTTTATTGAAAAGATTAACTTTGTCTTGAAGTGTACTCCAGATAGGAATTCTTGAAAGCAACTGTTGGGGTTAAAAACTACGGTATTTTTTCCTAATTTTCTTTGAATACAAGAAACTACTTGACTATTGTCTGCATAAAACGAGTCAACTAACATGTGACTCAATGTCGTATGGCGAATCGGTCAATTTGAAAGCACGAGTAAAATGTTGATTGCGTTAGTGTTCTAATCCAAACACAACTATTCTTAGGAACTGCTAATGAAACTCTTCCTTTACGGGAAAGTTGGGGTTTACGCCAATGAAACGTTTTGAGCATTCTAATTCAAACTTCTGAACGACTCCGTTTAGGCGCTTTGTTTTTGAACTATCGGATTCAGCTTAGGAGTCCTCCCAACCCGACATGTGTTCAATCAGCTCTTTCTTAGCGTAACCGAGTTTTTTTCCTCACACACTGGCGTTCGGCTCCCAGTAAAGTTCTTGCGTAGAAGAAGCGATCGAATTCGAATTTGTTGGCTGTCGGCCAATCACCTAAGTGATGCCTTACGCCCTTCTTTATGCAATACCGTCAAGCTACATACTTTTTAAATTTCTTTTTTCGTGTTCTTTTTTTTGGAATTCCATGACCTTATTACAAGTAGCATCAGTATTAAGTCGAAAAACTTCGTTCATACAAATCACTTTGTTTGTTTATTGACTACTTCCACTACTCGCTAGTTTTAGTGGGTTATGCTTTAATCTCATTTACACTCATCAAGGAGAACATTGAGGCAGGAAAAGGTGTTTCCCAGAATAATTCTGGATGTCTGCACTTCATTTGGACGTCGTCCTCATCATGAGGCCTCTAACGACTAAGTTCTTGATTTTCTTTTCTAGAAGAAATCACTTCCATCCTTTTTGTTTGCGATACTGAGATAAATTCTTTTATGAAGTGTATAACGTAACCTTTAACGTCTTTTAGGTCTCTTAACTGTTTATTGAACTTACCTGTTCTTAAATATAATGGGATGACACTGCGCTGCCTAAACGATATTTGATGTTTTCACAAGTACTAAACAAATGTACAGTTGTACCGAATAATTAACACTGTTTTCTTGACGATCACACACGAGGTTTTTAATATGCTGTTAACTCATAAAAACTGACGTTTCGCTGGACTTCGCGCTCTTCAGGGCCTATAAAGGTCAATTTGACTGCAATATAGTCATCCAAACGCCTCCGTAACCTCAACAAAATAGCCAGGGTACGTAATTTTTAATCGCAATGGATATGAAAGAACCTTTGCACACAATCACCGTTTTCTACGAGTCCTCCAGTCAGTGTTTCACGGAGAGACCAACTCCCCGTAGTTCACATTGATGGGTAGTGCTCCTTTCTCACACTAAAACGCCTGGCTCACATATCGTATGAGATCACAATATCAATATGATAATGTGATATAAATAGATCACAATGTAATAATATTTGAGGTGCATCTTACAAGTTTTTTCCGCGGTTTGGCGGATGTGGAGTTTGCAAAACGCTCAGAAACCGCGCGATAGGACGATTCACAGTCTTTTTTTTTCCTTCTGGATCTTAATAATACTGCAGTAAAATAAAAAACGAATAAGAATAAGCCACATAAGTAGAGGAGTATTTTAACCCGTATGCCCTACCTGCATTGGGCACAATGCATTAATACGAAAATAATGGATGTTCTTAACCTTAGACCAACATGTCTTCGCTTCTAGTGGAATATACTAATTCAAACAAAAACCATTAGATTCTACAAGTCTTTCGACGCAAAATGTTAATATGGCGAAATCACGTTTTCCCAGAAGCTATGGGGCGTTTTTTTCACTTCTTTTTTCTTCGAGGCTTGTATTCCAAACACGAAAGCAATTTAACAAGCTGGGCCTCGTTCATCACGACGCGATGGGGTCTCCTCATTTTTTACCGATGTTTCTGGTTGAAGTGCTTGGATTGGGCCTTTTATAATTTTGAATTTCATAAGTACTTTTAGTTCAAAGCGTACAAGGACATTATATAAAAATTATATGTGCGACAAAGACGGTAGAACAACGCTCCCTCCGTAAATCTGCATAGTTCGTAACTACACAAGTGCCCTAGTTATCCAGAAATCATCCTTGGTTGTCGGCAAACCAGCTTCAGGCGTTAGCATTGAAAATATAAAATATTGTGCTAACATTGAACCATATTAAAAACATAACGACAGCAGAAAGGTAGAAAACTTTCAGGATTTCCCAATTTGTGGCATGAGATTGCTCAATCCGGAATAGGCTGAGTGACGGTTATTCAGAACCGTCTTTATTTTTTTCTTCCTTTTTCGAATCTCTGGCTTCATTTTTTCCTGATCAGTTGTTATTTAAGCTTGAACAATTGGTCGCCCTATAATTTCTTAAAACATAAGTGTGCTTTATATCATATCATTTTCCATCGTTGAATGGAACTGAATTCTTTTTTCACTTTCTTCGGGCGATTTGCACTTGTGCATTAAAAACGGATGATCCATTAAATTTCACTTGTGTCCCAATTTCACAAACAATAGACGTTCGTTCTTGGTCGATGCCTATTTTTTGTACTGTGGGTTTTTTGTGAGTAATGACTTAAGAATGACGAAATTTCAAGGCAATCTCGTGGAACTTTACACCCTCTCCTACTGCCATGCCGTTTTAACACTCAAAATCATTCGAATATTCTAACGGCCCACCTCCAAGATGAATCCTGAAATATCCAACACATCTCTCATCTCGCCGCTAGTTTTCTTGCTAGATAATGTTCTCCGTAATTGGAGTTTCGAAGTAACCCTCTGTTAAGCCTTTCCCACCTCGTCATTCCCGGGTGATTGCCGCCCACTGTGAATCGGAAGGAGATTTTCCACTTTGCGGCTAGATTGGTTGAAAAACGACACTTTCATTTTCTGTTAACCGTGGTTTCGGATGGAAAAATTGATGTCCTTCTCAGCATGGGAGGGCCTGTTGAAGGAATGAACTCACTCTCCAGTGAACATCGAATTCGCCGCATAGCTACGGTAAGCCGGTGAACCACTAGTGGAATGAATAGCAGTAATACGCACCATTTTTGCAAGTGTACTCCCTATATGGTTTTAATACCTAATCCTCATCTTCATATATATATATATATATATATATATATATATATATGCATGTATATATATCCTATATCTTTGCCGTTATTTATTCGCTTTCATTTATATCTGTTTATTTATCTTACGTGTCCGGCTGTGAAGAACAGCAGGGGTTTGTCTCCTCTTCATGCGATCCGTGCTCGGCTAGTGTCAGGCGCTTAATCCTTGCTGAATCCTGTGAGAGCCTCGGCTCGATTCACAAGAACGGTAAGTGCCTTCGGTGACAATCTGAATACGCTGTGAAGTTAGTATCACGGGTGTCTGGGGAAAGAACCATATCATACAAAACCACTAACGTGCGAAATAAACGGAAAGTAGTGCTCAAGTCCGTACGGTTGTTCATAAGAAAGAACTTTTCAGTATTCATGTAATACTCGTTATTAACTATAGAACTGTAGAGACAATCACTGAATGAATGAGATTAAGGTTTTTCTAGGAAAATACTCGCGGTTTGCTTTTTTGTTTAATTTGAAAACTATTTCACTTTGAAGGTTGCCTAGAAATGAAAGAGTGGGTAAGAAAACGGATGAAGAAATGAAATGAGAACGACATTCTGTTAACCTCGGCAATGATTGGTAATTCGATGGTTTTTTTCAATAAGCAGACACGAAGTTGTTATTATAGAATTTATTAGGATACAATAGCTGACGTGTCGGCCGTTTCGTCTTCTTCAGAGCCGTTTATTTGTTGTAGGTATTTAAGTTAGTTGGTGGATAGCAGTCCTCGCCCATGTATTACTCTGTGCGGCTGCTATCCACCATCTAAAATACAACACATAAACGGCTCTGAAAAAGGCGAAACCACCGAAACGTCAGCTATTGCATCCTAATAAATTCTGTAATAATAACCTCGTGTCTGCTTATTGAAGAAAATCATCGAAATGAGAACGTATCATACGTACCCAAAGCCACCACACGATCCTCGCTGATTTGCTGCACTTCTCATCATCTTCGCATTGGGTAGACCTATTTCGCAGCAACCACTGCCGCATTCCACACATTGCATTATTTTGCAGCAAATTGTACTTTATTTTCTTTGTTTCACGCTATATTACATTTTACACAATTATATTATATATATATATATATATATATATATATATTAGGTTGGTCTTTTCACGACGATACTGTCCCGATTTAACTGACGATAAATTCTCGAGCATTAGAGTAGTTCAGAGTTCTGAACTTTACATACCTATAGAAGAGACTTTGTTGTGTCACACCTGTCGCATATAATTCGTATGCATCATGTTTCCGAATGTAAATATGTTTAGAAATAAAACTTCCAAGAAACCGGGAATGCAATTTAACGTTGCAAAATTTCTATCACAATAGACTGCACAGCGACCGGGAACCTAAACGATGAATTGGAAAGTACCATGAAGTACTACTTGACGAAACTCCGCTTGTTCAGTTGCTTTCATCCTCGAAACATGGGTTCTTCAAGGAAAAAGTGGATGAAAGGTGTTTTGTGGACTCTAGAAAATCAGATTTTCATTTTCATTTTACTTATATTGTATAGGTTAAGATCTGTAAACAATAGTTGTTGTTGCAATTAGTAAAATTCACTATGAGCCAGATACCATCATTGGGGGGTATTCCATTAATTATCGCATCGTATGACTCTTACAGAGGTCACATCGTCGCGTAAGAGTTAAATACAACACAGTGACGCTGATGTTATCCATTTTTGGAGTTCTCATGAACAAATCGAAGAAGCCTAACCTACGCGATGCTTGTGGGCTCCCTGCGAAAGGCCTAAACTCGCGGATGGATTTCGTAGATTTTAAAATAGCTTTTCTAATTGTTTGGATAAGACCAACAATCGTAGGAAATTCGCCAGATTTTCGTTTATTTTGTAGGACTGTAAGCCAGAGATGTTCCGCGACTTCTGCCTTTTTATGTTGGCTACTAAGTAGCATTTTTTTAGACAAGCCAACCTACCATTAGCGTCATAGTATCGAAGTTTTTGGATCTGTTATTTTAATCATGATGAAATACGACCGGCTTCTGGAAGTTCCTACGTACTGTACTATTCAACATCAATCGCTTGTCACTTACATCTGGTTAGATCAAGGCAAAAAATACGGCAATGGGTGCCGTCGAATCTCCAACCTCAATCATCACTGCGCCCGTTGGTGACACAACAGTTGCCAGTTTGACCTTTGAGTAGAATTCATTATGCAGCTCGCTCACCTGTCGCCGGAATCCCTTGGATCCGGTTTAAAATACCTGCAGCACTTCTATTCGCCCCTTATGTCGTTGGTTGATTGCTGATGGGTGAGGAAACTTATGTTTAAATACTATGAAACTAGTCACTCATAAAATCCCCAAACGAAGAACTAATCAGTTTAAAAACACTTAGCCACACTTAACACTTAAAAAGCAATAAGTGTACAAAGAAGCTATCTTGTTTTTAATTGGTCTCGTGTTCTTTCTCTTTTAGTTATAGAGGTGTTTGGCTGGATAAATTTCAGCCAACTTGACCCTTCTAGGCTCTGAAGAAGGTAAAATCCCCCATAACCTCAGCTTTTATGAATAGACAGTAAGGCAACAATCGGATGTCTGCTCATCAGGAATACAGCGAATTATTTGATTAAGACCGAGGTTAATAGAAAGTCGGTCTTTAGAATTACCTAGCCGTCATTTGGCGTGATTCAAAATCTTATGCCAGCAGTGGTCTCGGTTTTGACAAGAAAATTCGAATTAAATGGCCGTCTAAACCAAATATATGTCGACTAAGTCTATTGCATAGCGGTAAGAGATCTCTGCGACTGTTTCTTTGATTCGATCCTACTTCTTTGGTTAATCATATCATTCACGAATTTGGGGCCAGCAAATTGGTGCCATAGTAGCCACAAGATGTGTAGCTTTAGTCAGAATTCGTTTTTATATGTTAGAGAAAAGTTTTGCATATTTGGAAGATCCAAAAATTAATCTTACATTAGTAGACATTCGTAGTAAGCTGAAACCTCTCTGTGTCAGACGAATTGGCTGGTATTCCGCTTCAGTATATGCCGACGTCCTCGTTGCATACCACACATCCAATCTCTTTATGACTCCGCCCGCTAAGTCTGAGTCTTTACTCTCACTATAACACGCCTTGTTTTGCAATGCTACCCAACTACCTAGCCAGAATCCGTCTCACCTAGATAGGCGCACTCAAGCGACGAGGAGGTCAGGTTATTTGGTCCTGTTGCGCAACCTCTCGTCACTTCCTCAACCCTCATTTATCCTTGTCATGGGTCAAACATGGCGGTGATTCCACGACAAACTTTTAGCATAGTCATACATCATTTGTGAATCTTGTCATAGTTGGTGGCATCACAAATTTAACAGAAATTTCGTTATGTTTTATGCCACCATTTTTTGCTGCCGTCGACCGCGTGACCAATCAGGCAGCTCTTATGCTTGAACATTTCATTTTTTTTTCGGACAGTGTATCTTTTCTATTTAAACGTGCCGTTTCGGAAACATTCAGAAAATATTGGTAGAAGTCGTAAACCTGACTGACATTCTGGACTCTGTTTCAAGATAATCCTAATCAATAATTTTACTTCCGATGTATAAAATTTCGGCTAAGGTTGCAAAGGCTAACGAATAAGCTGGCATCTCTTAAAGTTTTCTTATATAAATCTTTTGTTTTTGAACTGGAGATTTTTTGGCGTTTTCGTAGGTCCAGTTGATTTGGAAGTCGCTAGATGCCTTGCACGAGTTCGCAGGCTCCTCGTAAATTCTTGCTGATTCCTCATCATAACTGATTCTAATAGAAAGCCACTAATCATGATCCCCAACTAGCATACGGAACAATTGGCAGCAATTCCCCGGTCGGGTGGGTCGCAATTTCGCGTCTTTTGCCATCCGCTGTATGATCGTAGAGGTATCATCATTCACTTGACCCTGTTTGTTCCTTTAAAATCACCACTCGGGGTCATTTTTTCATATTTCCTCATTCCATTCATATTATTCAGCTACCGATGGAGCCTTATTCATAATTTCTAAGGCCAGTGTTGCCTCTACACTTATTTGTAAAGTAGAGTTCCGTCTCGTTAAGGCATGATTTCAATACTACACATTTTTCCATGTGTAGTTGTAAGCAGTTTTCACAGAATACTTCAAACGACATGTTTGTATTAACCAAATAAAACATTCCTAAAATAACTAAGGCATATGGTTTTGACTTACAATGGGGTGGGAGTGGTGGGTGGTAGTGAAGAGATCTGGCTTCTGCCGCCAAAGAAGGTAAACCAAACAAAGCCAAACCTTTCGTCCTCCGGAATCAGAACTTTCCGAGTGAATGACTGAATCACTCTTACAGCAGTACTCACTATATAGTGGACACCAATTTTGAATATAAAATGTATACCTGT
Organism: Angiostrongylus costaricensis; assembly: GCA_900624975.1. Lineage (NCBI taxonomy): Eukaryota > Metazoa > Nematoda > Chromadorea > Rhabditida > Metastrongylidae > Angiostrongylus > Angiostrongylus costaricensis. The sequence goes on from UYYA01000325.1 coordinate 27,018, forward strand.
ATCAAGATGACCGAGTAATAGACGAATGTTTTGATGTAAACGATTAAGCTCATGACATTGATCAGCTTCATTCACCGATTGAAATGTGATAATAACCTTTTAATACCGGCTAATACAATGCCTTTTCCATTTGTGATCGGATTTCTTAGTATACCAGTTAATGGAAAACGGGACACTGGAGGTGAAACGGTTTTGATTTTCAATAAGCAAAGCCGTGAAGCTGTTTATTAGACGGTTGAACGACCTTTACGGCAATCCGAATCATTGTCAGATCTCAGCCGAGATGAGAGTCCTATCTATCGTCCAACTTAAGAATGAAAATTTTCCAGTGTTTACAGTAGCAATGAGTATTTCATGAATCTGGAATAAAGGAAATATCACGAGATAAAGACCGTAGCTTAAGCGCTGTTTATTTCTGCAGATCTGATTAGTTTTTATACACGGACTTTATTTTTCTGAGTCGCCTGCTACAAAGGGTCTTGGCGATCCCTGGATTCGTATTGCATTAGCGCTTAAGCAGTGGTTCCTTGCTTTTACAGCGTACGATACTGTTGATGAATCTGTTATGGTATCGGTTACGATAGCCCACCTCGGGGTGGTGTATCGGATTACATCCGCTGACACGGAGCTTCGCTGCTCTTTTGCTTATTTTTCCTTGTCGATGACGTAACTGGAATAGTTTTGTTGAAAAGATATGCCATTCCTTTCATTTTCTGCTCTTCCTTTCAAGTCTCAGATTTATGTAGTTGAATTTCAGATATAAAATCCTTTTTAGAAAGTCTTATCATTTTTGAAACAAGTGCTGGTTTGTTCATCAGCATCTCTACGTTTTCTGGGTTCTTTAATAATTTTTTGGTTCTCCTTAAATCTTTTTTTTTCTTTTTCGATTTTTTTTCATTCTTTCTATCAACGTCATGCCATTATTGATGTGATTCTCATCATTACCACCACAAAATTGCTTTTTTCTCCGTAGCTCCAACGTTCAATACCATCGTACCTAAAGGCCTAATGTCAAGTGCCATTAGCGCCAACGATTTGCTTAAGGCGTCGCTCTTCTGGGACCTTGGCTATGACCTCATAGCATCAGCGCCATCAGCTAATATCTTGTTTAGTCGTCTGACTGAGCCGCTCTTTTTGCTGAATGCATAGTTGGAATTTCGTCTCAAGAACTGCTTGACAAAGGATTTTCTATGAGTAAAATTCCTTAATTTAGTATAATAGCTTCTTTTTTCCACTAAATTTCCTTGATTTGTCGGATAATGTGACGTCGGCATCATTGGAATCATCTATTGTCGATGTAAAACACTATGAAATCTAGGGGCCAGCACTCATTTACCTTATTATACCAATAATAAGTGAGTGCTAGTTAGCGAAGAGAAGCCAGTGGTTTTTCCGTGAAGCCCTCATCATACACACAAGAGCTCATAAGATTGCATGAGAGACCCAAGGAATAAGGAAAGAAATGTTCGGCGTTGATCAATCCCTTAGGGACATGTCTCCATGCGTGCGACTTCATTACGCATCAATGGAATGCGTATTTGGTCTATGCAATGACTTACGGGGCCTATCGATGTATCAATTCGGTGCTGCTAACCTCCCAGACGAGTGTGCTACCAATTTGCCAAAGCCGGAGGGATGGAGCGCTCAGCTCGATTTGCCCAAGACGCGAACCAAACCAATGGCAGAGGAGTCCAAGGTTAATTTTAATTTCACAAATCCCATCAACAACACCTTAATCGGCCCAGTTTTCATCGGATGCAATGGAGACGTAAGTGCTTTCGTTTGGGATGGATGGGACATATAGGGACAAAGGTGGAATACAAGTTTATAAAATTTAGAATTCCTATAAGAGCTCGTAAAAGTTTCACATTCTCGTTTTTTCCTTCAGTCATAGTGCAGTGAATAGATAGGATGATAGGAATGTCAAAAAAAAGTCTTCAGCGCAGTTTAAAATCTGGTTGATGTCGTACGTTTTCGCGTATTTCTCTTGCAATAATGTTTTCCATAGACTTTATATAATGATAGAATAGTCCAAATTTGTGAACTACCACAAATTAGTCAAAATCCTATAGGTCCATGGTGACATGTTCTTTTTTGAGAGCCTGAAATTCTGGCCCTGTGCTGAGATTTCGTGTTTGCTTGTTATTCTTTGAGGTGCTCCTTTATGGTAGCCATCGTGCCGACATTTTTATGGTTCACCTTCGGAATTTACATGCGGCTAGGATCTAAGCCATGCCGCCCAATCAACAGTCGTGGACCTCACTCGTACATAAAACAGTTCCCCTAACGGATATTAGGAAAATTCTCCTATGTCGTTCTGGTGGCTCAGCATTAATTCTAAATTGTGAAGTTGTCGTAAAGAATTATAAAGTGGTTGAGACTAGCGAAGTTTCGATACTGAGCCCAAATGAACACAATGCCGTTTTCCCCTATAGAGAAATTCTCAAATGATTTTCAATCTTATCCAAAGAGAATTCTTCTCTGATATTTGTAGGTTACGTATTCAATAAGGCGAAAAGAGTATGATAGAAATTCTTCCTGTCAAGGAGCCGTTGTTTCTTTCGGTTCCGACAGCTTGATTAAAATCTGATTATAATGATGGTCAGTTTCTTCACGTACTTTGTTTTCGTAAAACCGTAGTCTGTTCAAATCAAAATGCACTGGAAAATTCTTGAATGCAGAAAATTCTGATCTACTTGTTTTGTTCTTCTGGATTTTTACTGCACGTGTTCTCCAGTCGAATTCCTACGTATCTCGTTTATTTGCAATCTCAGTTCTTGAAAAGCACCTACGATGTCACTAAAAATGGTTTTGAAGAGTCACTTGATGAAAGAGTTTTGATGAAAATGAGGTTTTTTATCCGACCGTTACTCTTGTGAGACGTCTTCGCTCTGCTCTTCGGCGCCATTCTTTTATGATTTATGAGCCCTTAGAGCGACACATTTTCATTGTTCGTCAGGCGTTTTTCCTTTTTCTTTAGTTGAAACTTTCCTTCTTTTTCACTCTCTTTATCAGTATCGCCTTCACTTTTTCGCATTTCATTCCTCGTCGTCATCGTGCTTTTTTTTTCGTTATTTGTTCGTTCGTTCGTTCGTTCATTCCGTAGAAATTTCGCTTCTTTACCCACAAATGTGAAGTCGTCGTGTGCGTCTTCGCGGCGGGCTAAATTTGATGGCCGGCACGCTTCGTGGTTCGTAGAAAAGTCGCGTCTTTCAATGCGCTCGATTCGAATTCGTCAAGGTCATAGCGCTCGTTTAAACTTCCATCTACGTACCGCTAAGATTCGCAGGCCCTCGCCTTTTCGAGGTACTGTAGAGCGCGCGACGGGCCGCGCGGCCGGACGACACCGCGGTGCGAGTTTTGGCGTGGTCAGCGCGCAGACGGCGAGGGTACGAATGTGGGCAGAGACGCAGCGTTGGCAGGCGGCCGCCACTGCCGGCCACACAAACGCACAAAGCGCTCAATGAACGTCGCTATCATTAGAAGGTGGTGGTGGTGGACGATCTTGTGACGCAAGCAGCATCGAGTGAACAACCGCAACAACGACAGCGACGACGACGACGACGACAACGACGACCACGTCTTCTGAATCCAGTCGAGACTGTGCGCACTTTGAGTCGCCGCGGAGATCATGGCGGACGAGGGCGCCGATGAGGTGAAAGTGTTTCGACGAACCGACGCCGAAGACCTCGAGACGAACGCTCAATCGAGTCACCAATTGGCCGAGGATAAAAAAGACGTCGTCCTCGAAACCGAGCTTGAATCCAGACCCAACGGTGACCCGTTGATAGGTAAGATCTTTTTTCACGTGTTCCTAGCCCATTTTTATTTGCCGTTATTCGTTTCTTTGTTGTTGAACCGAAATTTCGGCATTCTTTTGCTCGTAAAATATGCTCCAATATTTTCATCCTATTCAAATCTGGTTTTTTGGCTTTACATCAACTCTTCAGTATCGAATTGTACAGGGTGCTAAGTTACTTCTTCAGAAGTTACTGGTCTGACATTCCATATTGATCCATGAAATCGATCCAGAGCAGAGAATGTGCACACTCATCGCTTCGATTATTCGCTTTGGCGTTCGTATTTCTTAGAAAGAAAGTATTTACTTCAGAGGGCGATCTTGTACGTTATGTTTTAAGCGAACAGTTTGCCTTAGAAATTGTGTTGATCGAACTGAATGGAGTGTGGTTTTTCGAAGTTGTCGGTCGACTCCTGGTCATAAATCTGTTCCGCTAAAGTGCTCCATCCGTGTTTTCGATCCTGATTGAATTTCCTCATTGAGTTCGAGCGACTACCGTCGTTCTTCGATCGTTTTTATCGATAATTCGCGTTCGTTTCACGGTGTTCGCTTTCAAGTGGCTTCGTTTTTCGCGTTGCTCAGTGGGAATCGTTCGACCTTGTCGATGGTGTGGTGTAGTGTGTGTAGGGTCGCTTAAACACACTGTTCTTATCATTCGAAGATTCCCAAGTCTTTTATCGATCCACTACACCTCCCCACTCTGGTGATACGACGTTCGTTTTCCCCATCAAAGCGATGCCGAGTCGTCTTCGTTGTTGTCTCGATTTCTCGAGCATCGATCGATTCGAAACAATAGACAAGACAGCTTCCAGACATTTTTTTCATAGAGTCCTGAATCACAACTGTCAACTAACATTATTTGCATGCTGATTTGGAAGTGATTTTAATAAGTAGTTGATCAATCGCTCGAAGTCCAACCACTAAAAATCGGTATGGCATTGTGATGTAAGTGGTACTTTTTTTGTATGATTTAACAACGTACAAAGGTGTTGTGAAGGAGATGAAAAGCATTTAGTGAGAAGCTGTTACGAATAATATATCCAAAGAAAGTCTCGACCAGGTTTTGCGTTATGTCAGTGAAACTGCTGGTTTTTGTTTTAAAGTGGACCTGCTGTACTGGGGTAGTGTTATCTTATCTTATAGATGTTGATAGGTAGGACCTAATCCAAAAAGCAATACAATCATATAAGCACTTGGGTGTTCAGAAGTGCAGGAGTGAGGAGTGTGTGGAATGTGAGTCTGTCCGCATCAAAGTGACGTCGGTCGGGGAACGAAAGGTCCTCATTTATGAGTGCCATTTGGGTGGTGTGCTCTGGGGTTATAACAACCAACAACACCTGCCTGATGTGCTACACTTATCCTCAAAGGGATCTAAAAGCATTCATCAATGTGATGAGAGAATCGCGAACGATAGGACTGATTGAATTGCGGATTGATGTCGTCGCTCCGCACAGGCAACTGCATGGAATTCTCCTTGCGCAGGAAAATGTGAGCGCTGTGTAAAGATTTCTGGATACGTCGCGTCTTACACTCGAGAGTAACAAGAGTAACTTTTGGACCGTTTTGCCTAGTTGCCGTTTTTTTTTTAATTTACATGTTGTATTCCTTACTGACCACATGTACGTTACATAGCGTCAGACTTTAGGTATACTTATATGGAGAGGAAAGAAACTATAGAAAGGTTATATATTTGTTAGTCCTTAGTAGGATGTCGGCCGGCTTAAATAACCATAATTATCGTTGGAAACTACAGTAGGTTTTTCAGTCTGAGATCCGATCCACATTAAATCAATTTCCATATAGCTTTACGGTTGTAAATTTGTTATTTTTGCTCTTATGAAGTGTTTTTATGAGCTGGTACGAGATTGCTAACAAGTGTTTTGGTTCCAAGTTGTCCCCACATCAGCGATTGTCACAGATCACCATGGACCAGTCCTTCTTAGCTATTCGAGCATTCTATGTCAGTTAGTTCGAACCTGCCGATACAGCCGTCTCTGTATAGAACACAGAATTGTACGATTTCCTGTAATGGAAAACACCGGAGCTCTGAATAACTTCAGTTGTAACATAACTGAACTCTTGTTGGACGTGCAGTAATGAACACATTGGCAAGACGGGTAAACTTCATTATGTCTCCTAAAAGGCACGTAGATGTTGAACACAGAACCCGGCAAAGTATTTCACTGGTTCTGTATAGGACATAGAACTGTAAGTGATGATTCTGAAATTAATGTCACCATCTTAGCGCAAGAATCAGGAACATCAGCGTGTAGAAACTCTTGAGGTGCTTTAAAAGAGTTTTAGAAATACAAAAATGAATCGAAAGTACGACTATCTTACTAACACAGAGACTTCCAACTGTTTTGAACGAGTGCGCTTGATTTATCTATGTGATCTCTGAGAGTAGAGGAGACACCACCCTGTGGTGTCACTACGAAAAAATGTATACCGAAGAATGTCGAGTGCTTTTTGTTAACAGATTGGATTTCTATACAAACTCTTAATGGAGTTTGTTGGTTATTCACTGAATAAGGGTGTAGAACTGAGTGTGCTTATCAAGGCTCTAATAAATGCGATATCGCTTTACCACATATTGAGGGCCAAAATACTTGCCAATACTGTATCGCGTCAGGTCATTAAGAACAGCTCGTAAGAACAAAAAACTAGTTTCTTAGTAGTTTCTTAGTGGCTAGGTCTGTCATCCAATCACCGATAATTAAATGTTGAGGTATTTAAAAAAAACATGCCAAACATAATTGGGAAAGACATACAAGTACGTCAACTTTAATTAGTGAGACCAGACATTGTCAGAGCCACCACTTCTATCATTTCGAGGAAGAAAGGCCATTAGGTTACAAAATGAGGGTTGTTTGAATATTTTGCTAATCCTAATTCGATAGAAAAAATCGCGTGAATCTTGTACAATGACCTGCTATTCTTCGAATTTTCGAGTTACTCAGAGCTTTAGTTCCTTGCCAGGATTTCTCTCGCCCTCCCTCTTTCTCTCTCTCTCTCTCCTTCTCTTCTTCTCTTTATCTCTCTCTCTTTTGGCTGTTCGTTGGTTTTTTTTCGGTACAAAGTTTTTCCCTATTATTTTCAATTCGTATGTTATCATTCTCCTACTTTGCGTTGCTTGAGAATGATATTGCTTCAGTTGCTACAACGTCTTTCTTCAACAGGGCTACGGTTCCATTAGAAAGGGTCTTTTATGGTATGACGACGGCCTCTGAATACACGAGCGGCACATGCTATTGTTCAAATGTTGTGCTCTTTTGTTTTCGCTTTAACGGGTCAGATAGCTCCACTGCTGTGATCGGTTTAGGTAGAAGTCCTATAAGGACGTCTTGACTCTTGAAAGAACGGGTCCGGTAAGGGGCATTTGTTTGCTCTGAGATTTTTCCATAACATTGTTTGATATCTTCAATATTGCATTGATCGTGATGAGAGGTAACGAAATCACAAAGGTCATATAATGGGTCTTGGAACGAGGAATGCTACAGGTCAGAATCGTCGGAGGTATTGATTTGAATTTGAGTGTGATGACGGGGCAATTCATAGCCAGAGAGCTCATTTATCGACGGTAATCTCAGAATTACGACACTAATGTTGTGTATCATATCTTCGTCAGTTGTTACTATTGAATGGACGTTTGGCATTAACAGCAGCATGGAAAGGAAGTGAGGAATATCTAAAGTGTTCCTTCTATTCGGAGTGTAAAGCACAAGAATTTTAACGCGTCCAAGAGCTCATGTGGTTCGTATAATATATCTGGAAATAGATGTTTTTATACGTAAGGGAAAACAAGTTCCGTTGGCGATATCCCATTTTAAAAACAGAGATGTGGCGGAAAAACCTTGTACTGTCATGTTTATACGATTTTCGGTACCGATTGTTAAGCAGATTTTTGGCAGTTAAGTGGTTAATTAGGGACGACTCAATCAGGTATTGTATTTAAATGTCCCGTTTTAGGCATGTCACATATTCCATATTTTGGACATTGCATCTGCTGTTTCTTAGGAGAGAATTAGGCGAAATACAACCACAACGTTGCTGAGATATTTGCAAAACTCTGGACCGCAGGTGTCTATGGTGGGGAACGAACGCGCTATTGTCCTTTCCGGAGAGTAACGCGTTCACCACCACACCATGCGAGTCCTTCGTTTCGCCTGTCTCTCAGCTATTTCTATCGATCTTTTTGCCACAGCAATCACCCGTCAGCGTGGTTGATCTGGGGAGCGCAAATCGGCATAGAACCCAGTTAAGCTATGGCTGTAGCTGAAATCACAATGTTTAACGTTTTGTTTTCTGCCTTCTATAATTTTCAGAAAAAACGTTTTTAAGGCAAAAAACAAAACGTTAAACATTGTGATTTCAACTATAGCCATAGCTTAACTGGGTTCTATGCCGATTTGCGCTCCCCAGATCAACCCCGCTGACGGGTGATTGCTGTGGCAAAAAGATCAATAGAAATAGCTGAGAGACAGGCGAAACGAAGGACCCGCATGGTATGGTGGTGAACGCGTTACTCCGCGGAAAGGACAATAGCGCGTTCGTTCCCCACCATAGACACGTGCGGTCCAGAGTTTTGCAAATATCTCAGCAACGTTGTGGTTGTATTTCGCTTAGTAACCTGCCATGAAAATTATAGAAGGCAGAAAACAAAACGTTAAACAGAGAGAATTAGGCTTCAGCTTAAGCAAAAACGCTGTTGTTATTGTGAGAATTTTGTTTGAAAATACACACGAGACGAAAGATTTCATTTCTAAGTGCATCGTTTTTCTCGCCCGATATTCTCCTGCTTTTTTGGTCGATCGTTATTTATTCCGTTCTTGATTAATGTTTTGATAAGGCCGCAACGTGTGGGGAGTCAGAGATTTTCGGCTAAACTGATGGTATCTGCTGATCAACTATCATTGAAATCTTAACGCAAATGAGAGAAGAGAATGACGCCCGAGTTCTTCTATAAATTTTACGAAGTTCTATAAATTCTCCCATCGTCAAATGGTAGTTTCCAGTTTTTTAGCTAGCAAAAATCATGGAGCTGTTTTCTGTTTTCTCGAAAATAGAGTGCTTAGATGCGAACGCAGATATCAGTTTCAAGTGGTTCTTGGACCACTCCTTACCGCTCTATTGACACGGATGGGTTCAGCACTTCACCCGAATCACCGCTAACTGCTTGCTTTCGGCGAGCTCTGGAGTGTTTATACTCGCTCTGTTGAAAGTGTGTGCGTATCGCTGTCAGTTGCTCGCGGAGCATGTTTGCCTACTAATGCGGTTTTAATGAGAAGAATCACAAGAGCGACTGTGCACCACTCCATCCCATCGACAGGATGAAGACCTATTAGCGAGATCAGAGTGAGAACGCCTCCTGTCTGTGAACTTGACGGCACAATTCCCTAAGTGCTTTTAAGAGTTCTGTCACAGAGTGATTGATTGATTCGATGAGAATCGAACCTGTTATCTAGTATTGGTGGGATGTTGTTACATTAGACAGTGGTTCGACGATTTCGTTGCGTAGAGGTTCCGAAGATGGTATCGACTTGTTAAAAATATTCCCTTTCTGTCGCCTGAAGTGGGATTAAAACAAACTTTGTAAAGCTGCAAAATTGTTTTACTTTCATGCTAAATGATCGTGCTGGTCACAGACTGAACGAATCCATTTTGATTTTTGTCAAAAAAAATTTCTACGAACGCATCAAAACAGTATGACGTATTGCAGTATAAAATGGGATTGATGTAGAGTCAATATATTCTCAAATTTTTATGTTGTAAGATATCTACTTCGATGAATGCAAGTGAAAGTAGAGGGTCATAGAGGTTGCTTGGTTGGCTGGTTATTACATTAACAAAGGTGACATGACAGAAATGATGATGGCAATAACTGCCCTACAAGTGGTTTTTTGAAGAATTTTCCATTTTTAAATCGTTTAAACATTGGTATCAACGCATGCTACTGTTTTTATTTAAAAAGTCTCTTTCATTTTTCATATTTTCAGGTTCGAAGACTGGAGCATTTGTGAAACCTATTCCATCGCCAAGTTTTGCGAATTTAGCTAATCTTCAGAATGCTACCGCGTACAGTCCAAGCTTCGGGTTACCGTTTATGATGCCATGGATTATGGGGGTAAGACATTTTTCATCAAACTGTCATTGCTCAAAGCAGCAGTAATGTAGGCAGTTGTCATATTTTAGCAGCGGTTACGCTGTATATGTGGATTATTGGCTTATTTTAGCGTCATTTGCGTCGCAGATTCCGATGAGGGCATTGTGTTATGTGGTAACTTACCTTCGAAAACGGCACTGTTACGCATTTGTCATTCTCTTTCGTCACATTCTACTAATAACGATTGCTGTTGTTATAAATGCACAGCAGGTTTTCACGACTTAGTATAGTGACACTGCACTTATTTAAGTGTCCATCGGAATAAAATGGGATCAACGAGCTCGAATTTAGACAAACTTAATCATCCGCATCCGTGAAGGAACTCTGTTTTCTCTCTATGCCCATACTGCTTTAATTACATATGTCAAGAAGTCATGAACACGGTTCGCTTCCGTCTTGCTTTGCTTCAACTTGACTTCACAACAGTTGCATCCCAATTTGTCCGAAGTTTATCGACATGCTCGCCGAGTGCCTCGTCGAACCACAACGACTTGGTGGATTTCGTAGGGGACCACCGACCGCTAAGGGTACGGTAACGACGGGGTGCTGATACACGCGTGGCGGCGTTTCACAGCGGGGAGCGCTTTCTAATTGCGCGTCGTCTCTTTCTCTAGTACGAAATAACCGTGGTGTTCATGTGTTATTACGAGAAAAGGAGGTACGGTCAGTTGTGTCGAAGGCAATAATTTCTTTTTAACCGGATGTGGGCGCTGAAGTTGAAAGACCCAGCAGAAGTTTGACTGTGTTGCTAGTGAAAGCAAATATGTAAGTTTCGAATGCGGAAGTCCGGGTCTGAATCGCTGGAACGCATTATTCAATGGGTCCGTATCGATAGACTGCACACAAGAGCAAAATTTCATTTGGGTCAACTCCTGTCACTGTAATTATCGTCACTGTCATTATCGTCACTGTCACAAATTAGCCCACTCGTTCAACGTCTGTAGCTAAGAATTTCTGAAATATCCTCCTGCACTGGACATGTATTAACAGGTGACCACAGTGTGTTTTTTATGTGGGTTCACATGTTATTGTACTACTGTGGACATATTTAATTGCCTGAATAACTGATATTCACAGCAATCGGTGCATAACGTCGCATTCCATTGAGCTGGCTTGTTCGTTTGGAAAGATTTCTTCGCCTTGTGCTGACAAACCTATGAATCCGCTTTCATAGCCAAGCTTTGTGGAGCTTAGTAAATTGGAATTATTTTCTTGGTTGGGATATTGGACGAGCCACGATGAGATCGCAAGCGACTCATGTATGTATGTACGTATATGTATATACATACATGTATACATACATACACATATACATATCAGGAAGCAAGGCACTGGTTCGATCTCCCAAATGGTCTTCTCCAACCCACGTAAGAACTCACTAACTCGGCCACCTCCAAGATTGCAAAGACAATGGGCTTGACCACCTTTCTACGACATTCATAAAGAAGACGAAATCCTCAAGCAGCAGCCGAAACAACACGCTCAATGTTCGGTTGCGGTTGTCTTTTTGGACAATGAATGCGAGGAAACGAATTGAATGCAAGAAGTGCTGGGATCTGCACAGTATGTGACGACGGACCATGTAAAATAAATTTTAAAAAATTTTAAAAAATTAAAATTTGTGGTTTATTAGTATGACCAAACTTTGTACATTCTGTGGAGCCCGACATTTTTTTAGTCGGTTAGTTGAATGTCTCGCCGCATCTTTTATCCATGAAAATCTTTGGACTTGTGTGCTTGTAATGATTTGGTTGCCACTTGAGGATTCTATCTTCCTAATGAATGTCGTTAAATGGTGATTAAGCAAATTCTCCCTAGAATCCTCGTATAGCTGTGGTGAAACATTTTCAGATCATATCGTGGGCTGCATCCTGCTTTTGTGCATCAAAGGGGGCCTTTATCAATGAGGTCTGATATTGATTTGCCATCCTGAGCTAATGAAAGCTTGTATGGCGCGGATCTATTAATGCGTCGCGAGACATTGGCTCTGCCCATACTTGCAATTTTTACTTCACCTATTAATTATGGTGATATATGTCCAAAATTCACGCAGGAGGTCTAGAATTCATCGCAACATTGTTTTTAATTGATGTTAACTTTGGCATGGTGTGGCCCACAAGGTTTCTAAGTGACTTGTTTAACAGAAGAAATTTATTCCAGCAGCGTCCACAAAAATAAATACATAAATTCCACAAAAATACGTAGTTAGCGCATAGAGTTTTTTAGATATTTTACGGGAACGTAAACGAAATGTAGTGTGATCTTTTCAATATTGGGTTGTATACCGACTTGTATTTTTTGTTTCTTCCGCACAATGTTATTCTTTCTTGTCAGATTTTAAAGATGACAGTTAGGCTTGATGTTTTACATAGTGACGAAAATTTAAATTTTATTTTTATAAATTTTATTTATTAAATTTTATTATTTTTATTATTTAAATAAATTTAATTTAAATTTAAAGTAAATTTATTAAAATTATTGGATGGATTCTTCTTAGCTTCAAAACGAAGTGTCTTATCTTTCTTTTGGATAAGAGTTCACATTCTGTACAGACGATAGATGATAAAGCATAAAAGGATAAAACTCTTGGTGTCGGTCAATCTTTGAGGGATGCGCCACTTATTCGATTTCATCAAGCACCGTTAGAAGTGATTGAATGCATATCTGGCCTGTACTATGAGTGACTCGTAGTGGCTTACCAATGTATAGAGCCAGTGCTGCTTTCCTCCTAGAGTGGTCTGGTAACAATTTGTCGATACCGGAGAGATGGAAGGCTTGATGAGCATGAGCTGCGTAGTAGAACCTATGTGCATTGCGGAGCACTTCTAACCATTGCGCCACACCCACCTCTCCACCATAGTTCGTACCGATCTTATTTTCACGGTAATGAACTGAGCATTTCAGCTCGAATACTGCCTGTTAAACAAATGTCGTTTATTCGAGTTAATTTCAGCAACCGTACGGTATGGGTATGAGGGCGCCAATGTCGCCGTCGTTTGTTCCATGTGTGATGCCGACGGCATTAAGTCCACATAATGTCGAAATGTATCGTCAAATGATGATGATGAATGGTCCATGCAGTCCCCTATACGGTAGTATGGCGGCTGCCGGAATGAAAATGGATGTGCCGCTCGCGGCTAGCATGAGAACGTCGAATCCTCTTAATCAAGTGCGTTCCTTTTCTCTTCCTTTTTTTATCCCATCCGATTAATATGTGCTGTACACGTCGTTTGCCTTCAGATGAATCAAATGCGCTTACCATTTGTCGGTTCGCCGATCACATCTATGGCTAACAATATGACAAACGATGGTTTGCGACGAACACGTGATGGAAAAGTTAAAAAAGTAAGTTTTTTTTATTCATTTCAGCAGGTGGGGAGGAAATTTAATAACAATTTTCTAGGATTTTCTCTAAATTTTGCGACTATTCTAGGAGGACCACATCAAAAAGCCGCTTAATGCTTTCATGTGGTTCATGAAAGAAAATCGACCAAAACTGATGGAAGAACTGGGCTATAAAGAGAAACAGAGTGCAGAGCTTAACAAAGAGCTGGGAAAACGATGGCACGATCTACCTAAAGAAGAGCAACAGAAGTATCATTTTATGGATTCATCGGAATTAGATGTTCTTCGTTGTTCTTTAATCTCGAAATGTTCGGTTACTAACTACTAGGTTGGTTAGTATGGAAACTGAATGCGTCGTCCCAATGCCTTTTGTCTGCTTTTTCACCTCGTTTTCACTATTCGTGTTGTAACAGTTCCTAGGATCGACTTTCTATTAACCTCGGCATTGGATTGTATACACGTCGTTTTCTTTTTCGGCGATCACGAGGTTGTTATTCAACATACATTTGCTTCAATACAATAACACACACACAGCACAACCATAGCTGACGTTTCGGCAAAACCGCCTTCTTCAGAGCCGCCTTTTTTCACCTGTCTTCCACCGAGTAAGAACAGCCGCTCAGAGTCACATATGGTTAACGAAGACCTCGGTGGAAGACAGGTGAAAAAAGCGGCTCTGAAGAAGGCGGTTTTGCCGAAACGTCAGCTATGGTTGTGCTGTGTGTGTGTTATTGTATTGAAGTAAACGTGTGCTGAATAACAACCTCGCGATTGCTGAAAAAGAAAACGACATATTCATGTTGCGTTTTCTGTGGATTTTATCCTTACGAGTTAAACAATAGAGCAAGTGATGCAGTTAGTGCTAAGGAGGTTAACACATCATTTGGTCGAACTTCATTGGTGAAGATATCACCAAGTAAACCAAATTCCCGTACTAACTTCATGAAATTTCTGATAATTTGTGTAGCTAAATGGGGCAAATATAGGACAAGGGATTGAAGGTTCAGTCCGAAATCATCCAATGAGAAGTTTTTTTGTGCCTGCTAACTTAATAGATTTATAACTAGAGTGTAGTTAAAAAGCGTCTCTACCGTTCGTTCTGGTACTGAAGTTTTTCTCTGACTAGGTACTTTGACATGGCTCGTGCCGATCGTGAACAACACAAAGCGAAATATCCAGGCTGGTCCGCTCGTGAAAACTATGCAGTTCATAAACGAAAAAAGAAAAGGCGAGACAAAAGCGAAGGTTAGTTCTGTGCTTTATTTAAAGTTGGCATTTCTTAGATTTTGGTGAATTTAACTTTCTAGTTTTTCTAGCACAATATCCCTTTTATCTCGTATTCTACGGGTACTTAACGGTGAGTGATATCGGATTATCCAGTACCGGACGTCTAACATCCAGTCAGCAAGCAATCCGCTCTGTTAAGTGCCTAATTGTGTGCTCTTGTTGAAAAATATATTAGCACCGTACAGTACGCCTGAGAGTTCCTCAAAGCAAAACAAACATTGCTTGAGGTACGGTAATTCCGACATAGGCGTCCAAATATTGCTAGTTAAGTGTAGTCGTGCTCGTTCACACACAGCATAGTGAAATGCGAAGAAAAACCTCTAGAGATATATTTCCTTAGACACCTTGCCAATATATCACATGCTGTCTCTGTTCTCTTTTTCTTTTTTCTGAGAGGTTTAGAGAGTAATATCGTCAGAAACGACTGTCTTGTTTTTCTGCTCACCGAAATAATGTGCATGAGGGCGAGTGGCTAGCTCCTCATACTGATAAGCTAAATTTTACCGTTTTCACAGTTAAAAGATGATGGCTGGAGTTGTGCTACAGAATACGTTTCGATTAAATGATCAGCTTCCAATAAAATGGATTAAATTGACTTTCTTCTTCTGATCTGATGAAAGTTGGCTCATCAATACCAAGGTGTGAAATTTACGTCAGATAATTGCATAGGGTGTTGCCATCACTCGAATTTCATGAGCTGATTTATGGGTAGTGGTAATGATTTGAAATTCAAGCCCCGAACAAAAACTTCTCTAAATCGTAGGATTATAAAATCCCTACTTCGTTTCATGTGCTGCTCCATGAAATTTTCTGTACGAGTGCATTGTGTATAAGTGAAAAAGGTTTTTATCTTGGAAACGAAAGACAAGTAAAAATGAATAAAAAAAGATAAACCAAGCACTTTTTTGGACCTTTTTACTCTTCATCTGATCAGGAAGGATTTCAGATGTCACCGATATGAAGAAGTGTCGTGCTCGATTTGGAATCGCCAACACTGATCAATGGTGCAAATTCTGTAAACGTAAGAAAAAATGCATGTATTCTTCGTATGATCCTACCGACACACTTTCTGAGGAGCATGGTGATCGAAGTGAGTTCTGAAGTGTCTTTCTTCGAAATAATTACTACTCTTTCACTTGTTTTCGTATAAAACACTGTTTTCTTGATGAGCAGACACGAGATGGATATCAGTAGGGTAATATTTGATGGAATACTGGCTGACGTGTCGTTGCTTCTTTATGCTGAATGCAGTTCGCTTATATTATACTACTTCGTAGGCTACTAATCTTAACGCCGTAACTGGTGAATAGACCATGCATTATTTCGTTAATTTTGAATTCATAATGTTGTTTAAACTTTTTTTCAAAACTTCGTTACGTTACGAAACCAATTCCAGCTTCATCAGGACCCTCACCATTGACATCGTCGCTTGGTCCGTCTCCTTTAGGAGGAGTCGCTGATCATGATGCTTCTGATTCCGAGTCAGAAGTCGATGAAGAAGACCGTACTCTTGTCGACATGGACATTCAAGAAGCGGCTATGCAACAACAGGCAATCACACGAGACAACGAACTGGCAGCTTTCTAGAGGCCAGAAGCCATCAATAGATCCTGCATTAATTTTCGTAAATGTGGGTTAAGAACCATTGTCCGTATGAATTGGCATTGGAAGAAAATCTTGCGATTAGTTTTCCATCAGAAATTACGGGAACGTCCACACATACGGAATTTTAAGCGTGGATTGCATTAACTGGACTGTTATCCATTTCTAAATCATGCTAAGGAATTCCATAGCCAATGTCAAGGAATTCTATGGTTCTTGTCGTTGTATATGAGATAACAAAAGTCGTCTTGACTACCATTTCTGACAAGAGCGTCTTTTATCAGATTTGCTCTGATTTCAGTGAATAGTCGTTTTCACTTGTACTTTTGAATGAATTGATCTTCTCGTTAATATTATAATATGGTAATATCCTTCCATTGAAAGGTGATGTGTATTGTGCTGCATTTCTTCCATTCGGGTCTCGTTGTTCATCTACTCATGTTGTTTACTGCCCTTTTTCCATCTTATTTTCTCATTCTTGCTTTTGATTAAGCAGTCATTATCAGTGACTGTTCGCTCACCTACGCATGGTTTGTCGGGTTCTAGCTGTTCTCTTCTGTTCTCGTTTCTTCTCTAATACCGTTGCTAATCAACAGTTGCCAGTTCAAATTGACAGGTTTTTTCCATTGTCAGGAAGATCGTGAACATCACCATAGACGTCCGATCCCTCTGTCAGTACAGGGTCACAACTACACAGCCCTTCTTTCACTCAGTCGTTTCTAAAGCATCTCATTTTTCTTCTGTTTTACTTGCTGTCTTGTTCCTGTGAAATTCTTTTTGTATCTATCCATATATTCTTAATATGTTGGTGTTTTCTGACGATAATTAGTTTATAACGTAGTAGTAAGTAGCTGAGGTCTGATAAATAAGGCCTCATTGCTCTTTATGAGATTACTACCCACCTTTCCTAACCTCTTCAGTTAAGGCTCACTTCTGTTCATGTGTTTGTTCAATTCGTTTGTTCCACCTAGCATTTAGTTTTCGAGTAAGTCGAGTATGTGCAATTTCATCGAAAGGTTGTTACTGAGAACGCCACGTAAAGTACAGCTATATGTGTTGATTCTTGTTTTATTGTTGTACATACTATGTCCTTTAGGACTTCAATGTTTATGGACGAAGTAGGCCATAAATGTGCTCTTATTATTTACAAATAATAAAAATTGAGTACATAAGTCGACGTTTCAAGGTAGAAGTCAACATTAAATATGTCCAATAAACTACAGCAGCAAAGAAGTACTAGATGACAGCTGGCTGACATTATTTCATTGTTGGAGGTGGGGTTTTTTATTGAGAAATATCCCGTAGTTTTAAACAGAACATCAATGTAGAGTTATTCTGCAAGACAATAGCTGCTGTATGTTTCCTCTAGCTTAATATGATTATTTTTGAGGAAATGAGCTTGTAATAAAGCGTATTCTTGAGCTGACCTTCGTTTTTCGCTATGATAAGGTCAACGTGACATTAGAAAGTCAATGGGGTAGTGAACGTGTAATTTTTCCTTGCAGTTTTCTCTATTTTTGTTGATACTGTGCTCAGGTAAGTTCCTGAATCACTTTGGATTAATTTTAATAGATTACAGACAGTTACAATGACTCTTCTTTCGGAATCGTTCCTTCTGAGATCAGACAAGTACGAATTCACCCGCGCACAGCACCGAACAAATCGTGATGCTATGTCGCATTGGGCGGTAGCTGTACAGAACTTTTAATAAACTAAAGTGATTGCCAAGACCGACTTTTCACTAACCTGTTGGTCAGGTAATTCACCGCATTCTTGATGAGCAGGCAAAAGTAGCTGAGGACAAGATGTTACATCATTCTTTATTGATGAAGAAGGTGACGTCTCGGCTGATTTCGCCTTCTTCAGAGCTTGGAAAGGTCGAGTTGACTGCTATCTACCCAGTCAAATACGCGTTCATAACCGAAACGGAGAAACACTATACCAAGATTTCAAGTGCACAGAAAATAAAACAGCTTCTTCGCACATTTACCGCTTTCTATGAGTCTTCCATTAAGATTTTCACTTGGAGACCCATCGCACGGAGTTCATATGGGTAGGTAATATGCCTCTATCATATTAAAATAACAGGCTTAAATACTCTATGAGATCAAGCATGATAGCAAGGTATTCCTCCTTGCAGTTCATTTCTGGATTTTTGGAATTTATCCAAAACGCTTCAAGAGTTTTACGCACTCACGTTTAGGGTTCCGTGCAATGATAGTGAATTTTAGTTCAAAATCATCTTCGTTATATCTGTGTCCCATGCTCGCCTGGTGAAGCATTTGGGTCAACTTTAAATTTATCAACTACATGTTCTTTTATACAGATGCAGAGTGGTCTACCGGTTTCGCCAGTGTAATCGGCCAGCACGCTTTACAAGATTTTGGGCAAACTGTACTCCAACTCATGCAATCACGTCTCAACCATCAGGTTATATCATGCAATTTTGCTTTTTACAAAGACGTTCATACAAGCGACTACAAACTAGCTGGGCGGCTTAGAGCGGTCGGTGGTATTTCAATTACTCTTACCGAATTCTATAGAAGTGACCTTTCTAAGCAACGTTCTATAGCTGTTCCTATTCCGTTGGAAATGAACGGAAGGATAAACGGAGCCTATTATACCTAGAATAACCGTGTAAGGACTTGGGTTTTCCTCTCTATCTATCCCCACGAGGTACAGTTTCGTAGCCATCTGAAATGGCTACTTGCCCAACTAATTTCAGGAATTTTCTTCGTATTTTTGTTGAGCAAACTCGAGGTGTTACTATTTTTGTTCACGATTAAGCTGACGTTTCGGCGGATTTCGCCTTCTTCAGAGCCGCTTTCTATGAGGTTTCCACTATGTCACGTAGAGACCAACCGCACAGAAATCACGTGGAAGTATAATGTGACATTATAATGTATAATGTATATATATAATGTGACATTATACTTCCACGTGATTTCTGTGCGGTTGGTCTCTACGTGACATACTTAGTGGAAACCTCATAGAAAGCGGCTCTGAAGAAGGCGAAATCCGCCGAAACGTCAGCTTAATCGTGAACAAAAAATAGTAACACCTCGAGTTTGCTCAACAAAAATACGAAGAAAATCACTTGATCAATGCCGAGGTTAATAGAAAGTCGGTCGTGGCAGTTAATTTCAGGGATTCTTCCCCGCTCTGGCCCTGTGCCCACGTTGGCGGGTGTCCGAAACATGTTTCCTATAAGCGCCTTTTTGTCTGTGAGGGGTGAGAGGAGAGGTGATGAATGAGTTTGTTTTTACCACATGGCTTTCGGTACCACTTCGTAATGTGGTCGTTTTTAGATAGGTTAATTTAAGTGATCAGGAATGGAAGCCAGTTCTCTTTCGGCTGCTTTGAGGTAGACTTAATATTTCAATCAATAACTCAGTATATTTGTCCATCTCCTCTTGTGTGGAGCAGATGACAAAGCAACAATCAATATATCTACAGTAGAATAATGGCTGGAGATCGGTTACTGGAGCTTCCACCTTAGACATAAATGCAACGGCTAGGCTTTGAGCCAGTCGTTGTCCAATTTCCTACCCTCTCATTTATGCATAACATTTTCTGGACTATCTGAAGATTGAGCAATTTCGGAACCCCTTGAAGAAGACGGCCAACTGTTGAATCGTAAAGCCATACATGTTTACTGCTCTTTGGTGTTATATAAGCAGCTCTAGGACGGCTTTCATGGTGGAGTGATTCGACACGTTTGTAAATATATAGGGCGGTAACGTCGAAGGATTTCATCACAAAATACGTAAAGAATTCGAAACATCTTAACTTATTCGAAAACGGCTGCAGCAGGAACTGTTACCGATAGCCAAGTGGCAAAAACCTACTTACTGGTGTATTACTTCTCCTTTCACTTCTCATACATAAGAAACATGTTTCCAACGGTCACCACCGTGTTCACAGTAAGCGAGCAAAAGGCGGAATCCCGGAAATGAGTGGAAATTTCTAATGACCACGAAACTGTAGCTCCTCGGAATAAGCGTAGAAAAAATCCAAGACCCCAAACGATAATTCTAGCGATAACAGATTCCGTTTATCTTGCCCTTTATTTTGCAGCTATAGAACGCTGCTTAAGAAGGCCTGGTCTAGAGAATTCGGTAACCGTAATTGAAATGCCACCGAGTACTCTAAGACGCCAGTTAGTTCGTAACCACCTGTGTGACCGTCTATGTGCAATGCAAAGTTGCATAATTAATCCTAACTGTAGAGGCGGCGATTGCATGAGTTCGGGTACAGGTTATATGATCTCTTGTAAAGCGTGCGGGAAGGGTGGAATATATTGGTGATACGGGTAGACGGCTTTGTGTCCGCATAAAAGAAGATCTAGTCGGTAAACTTAAAGTTAAGCCAAATACTCCACTAGGCACAAAGCTACTTTGTTCCTAATGCTGTTGAAATCTTGGTTTCGTGTTCTTTTTCTATTCTGGTTATGGAGGTACTTGGCTGCGTAGATTACAGTCAACTTGTTTCGAGGCTCTGAAGGCTAAGTCCGCCGAAACGTTAGCTTTCTCGTCAATAAAGGATACAGTAACACCCTCGTGTTTGCTCATCAGAATACGGTTATGATGATTCCATTCGAATATGTCATAAATGCCGACAGAAAAAGATACCCATCGTATTATTTAGAGGAAAGGACTACCAATTTTCTTTTGCTGGACGAGAATTCGTAAACACTGTCGCAACTCAAACCAACATGAATTACAGTCTAGTAATTAACCTGATATGTTTGCTACTCGTTGTCAGTCTTTACTATTAACACACTATCCAAGATTTCACGGTAACTAAGGCATTTTATGGATTGATGACTTTTACGGACTTATAAAACATTGATTGGTCTATCAATCTAGCCGATAAATACAGTTTTCAAAAGTGTTGTCCTATTTTCAAATTTATTTAAAGTTCAAATTTTTAGTAAATAGAAGAAGGATTTCATAACCACAATGACGCTTAGATATCTGCAGAACTCCAAACTACGGGTGTCTGCGGCGGAGATCGAACCTGCTATTACTCTTTTCGTTGTTTCGCATTTCTCTCAGCTGTTTTAACCCATAGGTACTATCAACAATCACCCGTCAACGGGATTGATCTAGGGAGCACAAATCGGCATTGAACCCAATCAAGTTACTAAGAATTTTATATTTTTACAAGTTCCAATGCAAATGTGACACCTGCTAAACAACGTCAACGATACGTTCGCAATACATTACACCCTTTTACTTGAGATCTATCCTGTTCAATTAATCTCATTTTCTATACGCTAAAAAAGCGTAAGAACTCCTTTTCGGCTCCATGAGAACTTATCTGTAACATAATGAAGTTGTATTTTTGCAAACAAGTGTAGATTCTGCGAGTTTTTATGGCATTTACTAAAGTTCGTTATGATGCTCGGGAAGCATAGTGATTACAGATACAGTGGAATACACTCATGGTTGCTGGTTGATCCTCTTCCGATGCCTATGAAGCCATCCTGGGATCGGAAACGTGGTATTAGATTTCTACGCGAAAAGTGTGGCCCGATCCAGACGCCGGCAACTGCACGTAATGACGACTTAAAAATGCCCCAGCAGATCCCAAGATTCCTGGGAGAATCCCTCAATGAATATTCATCGAAATTCATGCAGATAAAGTCAGGTAGCAGCTGAACCCACACGCAAATTCGAAGATCATCAAGCATAACGGATTTCAGTCAACGATTATTGCAATAATGGTTGAAACAAAAGCTATACAGATTAGCACAATAAAACACTGTGCAAAAAAACTTCTGCTGTGAAGTCAGGCACGTTTTTTTTTTTCTCAAAAGCATAGTTACTTTCGGGTAAGCCCGAACGTGTATGGTTATGAATGTGCTAAGGATATTGTTGATATCGGCATATTGGAGCTCAGAAGTTTGGAGTCGGATTGATAACATATTGATCCATCATGAATGTCAGAAATTACGTGCAGCAGTTCTTTGAAATCGCTATTCGATGTTTAACACATTTTTATCTCCTGAATAAACAGATTCATATGTATCTCAAAAATTTCATTAAGACAGAACATCCCAAGACAGACATGATGACAGAAATTGATACCGGTAAAGAGATAAAGGATTTGTAACGACTAGGCGGTAGGCTGCTGATAGACCTGTTTTGCAGAGCGCTAGAGAATAGTGGCGAAAGTTTCGAGTACTGGAGAAAAGGAGAGGTACATGAAATGTCTTACCCAGAAAATGGTTTGACATGGAAAAATAATGTCGCACCAGGAATAAAAACCAATTCGTATTAAAAACTAACGTCATTTCTCTAGCCTGATAAATGATATGCCTCCTGTATAGTCATGTATACATAAAGGCATATATATCTTCTCAAAGAGATTCCAGTTAGACAGAATGAAAATCAACGGGGTTTGACTTCACAGAAGAAACGGATAACAAGCAACATAGGACACAAAAAACCGTCCGCTGTTAAGCGGATAAATTTTGACGTATAACGGAGTCACACATGAGTAAAGCATAAAGCGAACCGATGACTAGAATGATATGGTCAACTAACCGGAAGAATATGATGAGTTTTCTCTATGAAGAGATACGAAACAATCATCAAACAAACAATCTCACTTTCGGCACACTAGACAAATCTACGCTCTCTAATAATTTGAATATTCACGTCGTAACAAGAGAAATGAGATTAGTAATTTAGCTAAAGGTAATCAATATGCACGCATAAACTGAATGGACGGTTGGCAAGTAAAGGTGATGACGAATACTATTCAGGGTCTACACTTGACCTTCTACACATATGGAACGGCAAGAACATTTTCACGAAAGAGTGAAGAAATAAGAGAGGAACATAAGAGTAATCAAAAAATCAAGGAAAAAGAAACAAACGATAAGAACAGAAAAGTAGTTTGTGATGAATTCTCATGGAAAATTACACGACTATCACAACTCACCATGTAACTATAACCATCCAAGAAAAGAAAAAGTAGCTAGATCTTCGTCGTCTTCTCTTTTAACTTCTCCGCGTAACTCTTTCTCGGTTCCGGTTTCGCATATCGTTTTCCGGCTGCGACACAACTATAAAGCAAATTTTGTCATCTAATGAACTCGAAATTACAGAAAACAGTGTTCTTTAACGCACTGACGACATTGTACATTGCATTTTATGCACTGGTCTGTGGACAAACTGACCCAGCACGTCATACAGGACGTATTTCCTTCTCGGCCGTTTATTTTGCCGCTTGGACATTTTCTGTTTCACTTTTTGTAATCATTTGATAACTTATTCAACACAGATTTTTTGGCAGGCGCCCTCCAGAAAAACCATGTTCTGCGCACAGAAACAGAAAACTTTCCAAGGACAAAGTCAATGAGTAGAAATTGAATTGGTAATTGACTGTGATTTAATTCCAATCACCAAGACGAATCGTAGCATGGAATCGGCGAGTGAGAAAAGTACAGAAATTGGCTCAAAATCAGCTGCAAAAAACTTCAAAATGGCTGACAGCAATGTGCTTGTATGATGGAGCACAGTAACTATAGTATACAGAATCATGTATTTTCACCATCAATTCCCTCTACTGTGATGGAGAAAAGTTGCTGCTATAAATAAAGTTGTGATGTCCTTAACCCCTCAACTTTTTAAGTGGCGAAAAATTACCGTCTATTATTGGAAAACCAAAGACATGGACATAGGTGCCATCCCATTTTTTCCAATCCACGAAAAATTAGGCGCGAATATATGACATATCGATCTGATGACCATGTATTTCACACGCATAATACTAGTTACGCAAATTGGTAAATTGTAATAATTGCAACAAATTACTGCAGAAGAAAATGGCGCTTTTGCGAAGAAGGGGGAAAGAACGAAAGTGCCATCTCGAAAACCTGCTAAGAGACCAAATAGGTGCTCACGCTGTTCTGAATTTTTCACGTCAACACACCTGATATTTAATAAAGTTCATAGTAGGAACGATTCCATACATTAAAGACAACACTGCAATATTAAATTTTTCTATATTTGGCTTTTTCTCTGCGACAGAAACTGACATTTATTATAGACGAGAACGACGAAATAATCCATATCATATGTAAACAAAATAAAATCTCAAACAAGAAAAAGCACAGATCAGAAGATAATATTGTATCGCTTACCTGAATGATGGTTTTTCCACTGGCTTCTCGGGTTCTGGCTTTGGCTCAGACAACGACGGAAATGCTCTCTCTTCAAAGGAATATGCGGAACATCCACTCTGGGACGAAGCCTAAATTCTATTGTGAGAACACTGTTATCAAGAGCATGATTAACCTTAATAATGGAATGGGTAATGGTGCACTCCTTAAAATGGACATCGAAATTATATTTTTAAACTGCAGAATGTGATAACCACCAGTGTATAAATTACAAAGGAAAAGGATACGCTCTTTTTGCTAAAGAATACGAGGAAGTATACCTTCCTGTCTGCTGGACCCTCATTTCCATTTTCACTATCCATTTCCCAACGACGCCCTTTAGATGAGAATGTGCCTGTAGTAATTGTCGACAGGTGCTCAGTAGCAGTATTCCGTTCACGACGGAAACTGTTATATCGAGGTCTAAAATTGTGCTTACATGAAAAAGTCAAGATTATAAGAATAGAATAAATGAAGGATACAGCTTTGAAAATAGCAGTTCTTTTAAATAGAGATATGTGGATGGCCCATCTTCAGTGCCTGTGCGGACCCCAGCATAATTTACACTTTTTCGGAGTTTTGCTGGTTTTCCGTTGTGGTTCCACGGAGTACCGAGGTCAGCCAAGCCAAAGGTTGCCCCAGGTCGTCACCACCACAGGCGGTCGACGCCCTTGTGGATCAGTGAGAGTGTGGATCCGCCATCATGCGACTAGTTAGATACCAGGACGATGGTGGGTCCTGGTATTGGTTTACTCCTAGCTGAATTTCCTGATGGAAATGCTGGACTCCTTCTCAGCAAGGAAGACTCTGGGGGTTCCCTGCTGTACATCACACCCCGACTGTTTCTAATGTTGTAGAAACAAAGATAAATCTTAAGAAAAACCTACAGGATTGAAATAATATAAAACTGAGATAAATTGAGGAACTATGATCCGTTTTTGATGCTTTGATATGAAAACCAGACTTGAAACCCTATTGCTCACTTGAAAATTTACTGCTACATAAGATTAGTCATGTATTAATTGACTAAGATAAGCCATACATTAATTGATTCTTTCAGGCTCAGAGGAACGCGAATACGCTGAAACATCAGCATATAAATCGGTAATTTCGCAAGCAGCTTAAGGGCTTCAACTAATATAATGAAATCATAATAAATGAAAAACTTTCCCAGCAAAGGATTAATTTGTTAGGGTCGCGAAAACGTACCGCTCAACCTGTAACGTTTGGGAAGATCCAGCTGCAGAAGCTGAAAGGTTCCCAGTAGATACGCTCAATACTGGTCGAATATTCGTGCTTCCACCACCGTTATAACATTCATTGCGACGACGAGAATCTTGATGTGATCCATTAGCGCCACCGTTTCGTCGTCCACCTAAACATCCATACAATTAGCAGGAAGGGCAACGACTAAATGGAACATATTAAAACAGTCTTCTAACTTCTCAAGATTAACTTTTAATTAGGCACAGAATTGATCAATAACCTATAGTGTTCATTATTAAGCCGATATAACAGATAAGACGATAAAGCATTCCGCTCTAATCAACCCTTAAGAGATGAGCCATACATTCGATTTCACTAGACATCGTTAGACGTGACTGCATGCATATCTGGCCTAAAATAACTTGCGATGGCTTGCTCATGTATCAAGTGAATGCGCCCAACCTCGCAGACAAGTGGGCTCCGATTTACCGATTCCAAAGGGATGGAAAGCTTGATGAACTATGGGCATATGACCGAACCAAAGATGACGTGTGTACCGCGAGCCACTTTTAACCACTGCGCTGCACGCGCCTCTATACGATAGCTTAGATGATTCCCATGGCAGTAATAATATAAAGTTTATATAACAATGGTTAACGTTTCAGCGGATTTCATTTCCTTCACAACCTGGAAAACCTCCTACTGCAACACACGCCAAACATTTTATGGTCTTAACGAACAACTATGACCTACACATTCAACCAGACCGTGATAGCTTTGTAAGAACCAATTTTTTCCCTTGCAGCATATAAGGGAAGAGCAGTCTACCTGCATCACAAAAAAAGCTCAACCGGAGGTTGTGGTCATTAAAGGCAAGAACTACAAGATACATCCTTTGGGCTAATTTTGTAGGTTAGCGTTCTATAGTCAAAAACGCAGCCGCTGGAGATGTGCTCCTCACATATGAAATATGACTGCGAATAAGTGCATAGAAAAAGGAAAGAGGAAGTAATGGACTAATTCGATGCAACAAACAACTATTTTCAGTGGAAACTGCTGACAATTCAGTTTAGTTTCAAAACTCATGATACGAATGGACCATTCCAGCCCCAATCGAAACCTGTTTAAGTTACTCGTCTTTTTTAACGGAGTACTGCTAGTCATCAGTGTTAAAAACGGTAAGTCCAAAGAAATTGGGGCACAGGTTGACCCATTGTCAAATGCTCTACGGCGATAGGTAGTTCGCAATTCCTCTCAGACAAAGGATAACGTTGCACGAGTTGCCCACAAAATTTATTCTATAATGGCTAACATTTAACAGGGTTCTCTAACTGGATCACCGCCAAAAACCAAAAAATGAATCCCATGGATTAGTACTTCATAATCATACTTGGCTTGGTCCTATATCTCCGAATAGATTTTCTAAAATCCAAGCAAACAAGCCCTTTAAAGTATCTGGAATCACCTCTTAAGAAGTTGGCGAAAAATATGATTGTTATTTGTAAAGCTGTTTAGCAAGTGATAGAGGTTTATGTGTAGAAGTTCTCGTTGAGGTCATGAAAATGTTTGGTGGAGTAGTCTGCATGTTAACGTTACCCTTTTCTTTTTCTTAAAACAAATAACGACATTGCAATGTGCTTGAAAACTCCTAGAAACTTTAAGTTTAAAGAAAGCACTTTGCAAATTTTTGGATTGGTACGACTGTATGAGTATAAAGGTAGCAAGGCATAAAAATTGTGGTGCGGACTACAAATCGAATGTGAGGAAGAACGTACACACTGCATTACCGTGACCAGAGCTACAATTGCTCGTTAGTTCAGCAGACTCAGATTTGCTATTGATACTACTGAAATGCAGTAATTCCACCACAGCATGGTTCCGTACTGACCTTGATGGTAGGTACGATCGCCGGTTCCACGACGTGCAGCAAATCCACTGCCCTGCCCTCGGCTGCACCGTGATATATTTTGCTCCCGTGTGTGACGTCGATCCATCCCATTATACTGTGACGTTGATGGGATGGTTCCATTGATTCCGGCCGAAGAATGGGTTGGCATGCCACCATTTGAATGGATCGGATAACCGTTCGCTCCGGATGCATACAATCGACCAGCTAAAAACATTGAATATTTAGAGAACAAAGATAGTAAAGTCAACAGGAAATGAAATAGGAATGGATAAAGGGCTAGGGCTCATAAATTCGTCAAATTAAATCGGCAATAATATTGAATAATTTCACTTTAAAGATCATGAAGTCATGGTCGGACACAATTACCTATCGAACCATCAACACTGTTTGCGTCATCATAATCCACTGCATTATGACTGTGTCTTTAATAAAAGGTTGGAGAAAACCCTTACATCGTCCTGGATTGGAGTGTCGTTGTTGGGATGAATGTCCGTGCCTGTTCATTCGTTGTTGGACATCATCCTGAACATGAACTACCGTGGCGCCTGGTCGAAACGTTGCCCGTGGGACATAGCCATAGCTAGCTAGAAGTTGCCCCAGCTCGTATAATGGTGTGTACAATTGTGGTTCAGTAATCACCGGTTCCGGTATCTGGAATAAAACGTTCTTGACACAATAGCAGAACTACGCGGGAAAAATTCATGTATAATACATTTGTCGACTTTTTTACTGCTT
This sequence comes from Angiostrongylus costaricensis, assembly GCA_900624975.1. Taxonomy (NCBI): domain Eukaryota; kingdom Metazoa; phylum Nematoda; class Chromadorea; order Rhabditida; family Metastrongylidae; genus Angiostrongylus; species Angiostrongylus costaricensis. The sequence continues at coordinate 55,237 of UYYA01000325.1, forward strand.
CTCTCAACCTGAATAACGTGTTTGGTTCACAATATTGTTATTCCAATAAAACAAGCTTCGAAAACACTAATATTCTAGAATGTTCAAATGTTAGCTAGAAATGCGGCGTACCTTCTCATAGTAGACAGAAATTGTCAAAATTTCAACACTATGTTGACGATGCCGTATGAATACGAATTCTTACGTAAATCGTGTTGATATTCCAGATATCCAGATATGTTAGGCCGCTATAGTACTTATCGTCCATTCAGAACACATTGTGGGGGGAATCCCTTAGCACAGCAGCGTGAAGGCTTACAAATCTGCTCATGGCGCTGTGAATTAATCCTTTCACGACTGCGCGTCATTCAGCGCACTTGAGATGAGCATTGAAATCAACATGTAAAGTCTGAAGCGTACAGCAGCGAACATATTGAAGTCAATGCGCATGGTCGTGAAATGGTTAAAGGATTCCACTCCGGAACGGACGATAAGTACTGCGATGACTAGGCTGCATATTCAGGAACCACATTTCTTCCTTACTGCTATGATTCAGCGGGAAGAAACTTTCGAATCAATAACAACAATGCCGGAGAAGACCATGAAGGAGAGTTTCTCTCCCAGTTCCTTTCGAAAATATTGAACGAAAAATTGATTTTTGTCATAAAATTTGTCTCCTCTATAAACTTTGCTCTTCGTCTTCGTTTTTAACCGTGGTTTCATGATGGTTACATCTGTTTGAAACAACCGATGCAATTAGAAAAACGCCACCAAGAAGTCCAGATAGGCGGACGTCAACAAACATATTGAATGCTTACAGCGATTTCTCAACCGAATAAACATCGACAAGCTGATGAACACCAAAGTAAACAGGACGACGACAGAGCTCACAAATGTATAAAAAATCCTCAACTTTATAAAGATGTATCAATAAGATCGGCAAAAAGTTCACAAGAAAGTGGTCGAGTAACAACAAAGTATTGATGTTTTCAAGATATAGACGTAGCACAACCACAACGATGCTGAGATGTTTGCAAAGCTTCGGACCGCGGGTGTCTGCGGTGGGGAACAAACGCTCTATCACCCTTTCCGGGGGTTAACGCGTTCACCATCACACCATACGGGTCCTTCGTTTCGCCTGTCTTTCAGCTAGTTCGAGAGACGATAGATATCGACGCAAATCTGATAGCACAAAACACTACACCTGATCTAACAGACGAGCGACGAGTGGGCAGAGGCACTTACTGGTTAAGAGAGAGAACAACATCAGCAAGCAGTATAAAGAATCAGAAAATGGGAATATACAAGATCTGTCGCGAATAATCTAGAGATTTGCAATAAAGTTACTTCATTTCGGTCAGCTACAGAATAACTATAGGTTGCAAGCTGTCACTTTTTCTAAGTAACCAGGAGAGTTCATCGGTAAGAACTTTGAGCACTACTTGTACACATTTTAGACAACTTAGACAGTACGTTTATCCGCAACTTCCACTAATTTTTCAAGATACAGAGCTTGATAACTCGCCAATGTGATAGGCTGGTAGAAGATGCCTTAAACTAGCTCCCTTATGAATATAAATAACTGCTGAAATAGGTAGTTTGCATTCCAGATTCGTTTAAAATTCGAATTTGTAGAAAGGCTAGAGATAAAGAATTGTACTTTAGAAACGTTATCGCTGATGAAACAGCTGTAAAACCCAACGATGCATTGAAAGACGTCCACCCAGTCCTGTTCTACGAAACCCCCATTATTCAAATGTTTCGCTGTTTGGAATACGAGCCAATCGGAAATAGGAACAAACTGTGTGCTGCAGAATATCAAAATTTCATCGTAGTAGAAGAAGAACACTTGTACCTTGTTGCAAAATATCTACAGATCTCATTTGTTTACCGTTTTAATCAATAAAATTTACCAGGAGCTCAGAGAAGCTTATTCAAATTTAATAAGCGCAATTACTTTCAGTCAGACGCATTTAAATGAGTGTATGCTGTCATGAATGTCCTTAAGAAATTCCCCACCATTCGATTTTTACTATAAAGTGAGGGACTAATTTCTATTTGAAGTACTGGAAAATCGCTTACTTCGAATAAATTTAACCAAGAACATCTCCTTTTTCGTCAAAGGTGTGACAAGGAAGTTAATAGTATACTGGATAAACATTCGGGACCGGCTCACTTCACCATATTGTTTAAATATAACTCGAATGTGAAAAATTAGATACTATTACCTACTTAACGAATAAGAATCACTTGCAGAACCAAACTAAAATGGTGGGCCAAATCTCAAACCTACGGTGAGAGAAAACCTCTGCCCTTATGTAAGGAGAGCGACTTCAAGAAAACAATATCGAGATTTAGCTCATTGCGTCATTCTCGAGCGATCAATGGTTTAATCATAACATTCGCTATCATCCCGGAATAATTAGGATCGCAACGCAACAAAATTCTTTTCGATTCACACATGCATCTCGGGTTCATAGCGAAAACCACGTTCGACCAGCATTTAGGATATTAGTGAGGAGTAAAGACGACAGATCCTCAAGTTATACACGAATCTACGTCTGAACTTGATCACATACCTATAGGTGACGGTTACTAAACAACAAAATGAGACATAATGCGACTCTCATGTGAAGATCTAATGTGAAGTATTCAAGTAAACAGACAGGAAAGTAAGTCAATCGATATCCAACTGAAAGGTACAATTGGATAATCAGTTAAAATTTATTCCAAAGCGGTAACCGGTAAACAAAGCCATATCTCTCTTCTCCCCTAACCACCCTCTCGCAAGTAAAAAAAAAATTAAAAAGACACCTGTGCTGGCACCCTGTCGATAGGTGGCAGATCGCTTGGAGGTCCCCCTGCTTTTATGCGGGCCTGAAACATGATTATTGCACGATGTCAGACCACGAACAAAAACACCCGAGGAATTTAACAGTTTCACATGAACAAGATAGACACAAATACTTACGCATATTGGCTTGTTATTAAAAGTAATGTTCATGTTTTGTAGGTGAAGATAAGCTTGTTGTGTAGTCTCTTCGCTGTCGAATGTCACGTACCAGCTGTTGTTGAGGCCATACTTGAGATCGACATAAGGTGGTCCGCCAGACAACATTTTCTCGACTTCCTGATTAACTATGCACTAATGCCGTTTTGTAGAAGCAAAATGAAGACAAAGAAAGCCTACGTCTCTATGCTGTTCACTAATTTCCCTCAAAATGATAGTGCATCGTCGGCATACGGAACGCACTTTTTCTCCACGTTCATCCACTTCCACTTGATTTGACTCTGAAAATAAGTCAGTATTACTAATACATGTATAATCTGTAATTTACACGATATGTCCAACATCGCTTAAGGATAGCAATATGTAGTAAAAGAATCACTAAGCAAAGCAAAAATTCGATGCTTTTCTTCAATAAGCAGACACGAGGTTGTTATTACAGGATTTATTAGGATACAATAGCTGACGTTTCGGCGGTTTCGCCTTCTTCAGAGCCGTTTATTCGTTGTAAGTATGTAAGTAGGCTATCCCTTAACTAACTTAAAGTATCCTAATAAACCCTATAATAACAACTTCGTGTCTGCTTATTGAAGAAAAACATCGAATTACCAATCAATGTCGAGGTTAAAAGAAAGTCGGTCGTGGAAAAGCAAAAATTGTTTAGAAAAGGTCAACCCCCTTGAAACTGCAACTTCCACAATGACACCTCGTTCTCTTTTCTTAATAAGCATGAAGTCTGTTATGATACATAACAGGTTGGTACTTTACTTCTTTAAACGTTTCCACTATATACATGTCTTTTATAAGAGAGAGAGGAATAGAACCTATAGTTACCTCTCAAAACCTGCAGAATCAGATTGTAGTCATTGGTGAGCTGAACGATCTTCCGAAATCCAGCAATTATAGATATAGGAACAAATTGATCCGCATCCATTTGACAACGCAGATATCGATCAGTTATGAGGTTCTCTCTGAAAGGACCGAATTCTTCATGACTATATGAGGAACTCTTCACTTTCGGTCAACAGCGATAATCTTTCATTTAAAGAACAAATAAAAGCAGAATTTCAAAAATCCCTCTTGTATAGTCTCGCTGATTTGCCACTCTAAAATGTTGTCGTCGTTCTACCACTTATTTCATCTGTAATCTCATTACCCATTCCATTGACTCAAGTACGCACTAGCGGTAGTCTCCAACCGGCTTTGTAGTGCGCCAAGGATTCACAGGTCTCTGTTCGCTCGATGAACACGAGAAGTCACACTTTTCATACAAATGCTTTCCTTTTCAGTGTTTTTGGCAAAAGGATGCCTAGGACCATTTTATTGGAATCTGGGTGAATTCAAAAATAGCTTTTTAGGCTATGTAGAAGTAAAAGTCAGATTTACCTGTTAGAGGAGACCCAGGTCTTCCTACATTAAATACTTTTCACTTATCTCGGAACATGCTTTTCAGGTTGGACCAACTCGGATAAAATCCACGAAAACCTTTATACATATTGGTACAATCACTATGCATGAATGTATTACATGTATAAGTAAATATAACTCAATCCACGCGTAAGAGCCAAGTAATCTATTTCCTGAATTCATTCTCTTCCTACGGGAAATATAAGGTAGCTTAGATCCACGCTTATCTTTTTATCCCCCACATGGAGATGTACCTTGTACAATTCAGTCTAGCTAACTAGACAACTGTAGCATCAAATCCACGACTATGTTACCGAAAAATCCGATAATAGTGTATACCCTGTTTTCAAGATACAGATTTAATACATGTCCACAATCTTCACCTGAATTTGATCAATCGGTTAAGAGAAGCCCAAACCAGCTGAAAGCATCCTTTACGGTGCCTCCGTTATTAATATTATTAATAGCAACAGTGTGCAGTAAAGACAACCAATAGAGACATCCTCACAATAAACTTGTTCATTAAGACGGGAAGAAACGAAACACTGCGAAGCAGAATGGACACAACAAAATAAAAGTGACATTGTTCAGCAACCTAGCATCGCATGGCACTATGCAGATCCTTCAATGACTATTTATTTGGCTGCTACAAAATAACCAGAGCCAAAATATTGAATAAAGTACCTCGAGAAGTAGTATTCAAGTTGTGCTTTAAGTTGTTGTTTGAGGTCTGGCATTGGAAGTGGTGGCGGAATCGGTGACGGTGCGCTAGTTGTCGACATCGCAGGCACATCACAATTCACCAAGTTATTACGGCATTCGGTGGTGAACCTGACCACACTATTTATTTTGAGATTATAAAATGACGTTGTCAAGAAAAGACTAGCATCATTTACAAAAAAAAAAAAAACACAAACACAAACAGAAAACTATTCACCAATAAGGAAGTTGAGGAGCAGGTGGAGCGTCAACTGGAGGAGGGGGCACTTTGTCGAGATCGCCGACTATTCGTTCGATCTGGCTACGATCTATCTGGATAGCCTGAAATCAGACAGAAGATATTCGATATTAGGAAAGACCGAAGTAACGGCAAATGTGATGACTGCAAAAAACCTTGTAATTAGTGGACAAGATGATATATTATTAGACTTCATGTATACAATCTACACGTTACAGTTCCTTTTTATTCCACGCGTCCTCATATCTACGTCATTTGTTTTACTATTCAATAATATGTAATGATTTTAACTGGTTCTCAACACGTGAGGGAACTCTGGCGATTTAGATCGCGAATATAAGTCCTATACCTCCAAAAAGCGACACTGTAGTTGCCACAACTGGATTCCAGGAATTGATTTTACTTATACTCTCTGAATGTACTTCGATAACTACAAGGATGCTGAGATATCGGCAAAATTTGGAACCTCAGCTGAACATCAAACCAGCGATTACCTTATCCGAAAGCTCACATGTTATCCACTGCACCAACTGACGCCCTTTTCGTATTACACTCGGCCATTTTCGACAGCGACATATTAATGGAAATGTGTGCGTACTGATGTGTTTATACGAGTTATATCCTGCACGTCAATAAACCAGGATTGTTAATCAAGTATGCTGGAAGCATAGTCCGTATGTCCCACTTTTACTCCGAGATTATATATATATACACGTATATATTCATATATATATATACACGTATATATTCATATATATATATACATACATATATATGTATATACATACACATATATATACATGTCCATGTATACCAATATATACTCACTCTTAATGATATCAAGCTCATCACTTTGGTTAAAATTTCTAGCCAAAAACAATAGAAATAGATGACCTCATTTGTTAGACCTGGGAACCCTCGAAACCACACCGTTTGATAGATCGAGTATAAAGAAGCTGTTGTAATCTGCTCATTAGGCAGCCAAGAACTCAAGGGAATAAAGTGAAAATCTGATCTTGTAACGTACGCACTATAGCGTCAGATCACTACCTTGAGACTCAGATAACGCAAAGTAATGGGCGCAAGAACGATACTTAGTACGGAATGAGACGAGAAAACACTAACTACTAAGCACCGCTTGTGATTACGTAGAACATTTCCTCGAAACATTCGAAAGGAAAAGGACCGACATGGTTGGCCTTCTCTTGTTGTTAATATGTGCGAGACCATGAACATCGACTTTATTGAACAACCAACGAGCTGAATCGGCACCAACGATTCAAAAGATGTTCATAAAAGCTAACTTTGTTCATGTTCGCCGTTTATGTCTCAACATATACATTGGAGAATCATCAGCACATTTCACCTAGTATATAAAGATGCTCTATGAACTGTACAGCAAGCTCACGACCAGAATTTCGCTCTCCCAAAGTGATATTAGCACCAAAAAGAAGACAGGATTTCGACAAAGTCTCATTTAAATTATTCAGGATTAATTTAGACGTGATGCGAAGCGTGATATGGAATAACATGGGGATGAAAGGCGACCGTCGATAGCAGCACAATATTAGCTTCACTGATAAAATGTTCCATGCAACAAAAAGGATTAGCCGGCAGAACGAATGCTATGTGACTATGACAACATGCATGAAAAGACCAGTCCTTCGCAATACGTAAAGAAAGGAATGATCACGAGGAAGGGCATTAGTCACTTTAACGCAGTGATGCTTATGGAGAGGAATATCTTCGTAATAAACGAGTTAGCTCCACAGCTCAGCAGCAATTGCTACGAGGAAATACAAGAACATAGAAAATGTGACTATGTGACTGACAAGACAAAAAAAGCATCCGGTTCTGCTTCTTGATCACACAACTAGCGTCGTACATTTCGGAAATTTGGACGTCGGGGTTAAAGGATAAAAGAGGAGTCGAGCCCGAATCGACATGGTGATACTGGTGGGGATACAAGTGTGTGTAAGTGAAAAAGGAATACTAATCACTAAACAACGCGTAGAGTAGAAGGTCAAGTATGCTGTCCTATCCGCTAAGATATCACTAGTCACCTACACACAGCACATGTTATGCGTCTTAAAGACAACCACTGAACATGAGACCTTAATGACTGAGATAATGAGATGACAAATACATAGCAGGAACAACGGCGAAGCGATGGTTAGATTCACGAAGATTCTAGACGAAAAACCTGATGTAGTCACTTTTTATTGGTTCCCTATTCTTTTTCCAAGGGAAGGTATGATGTGAAATAAAACCAAAGTGATGCTGAGATATTTGCAAACTCAAGACCGCAGGTGACTGCGGTGGGCACCGAACACGCTATTGCCCTTTCCGGGGCTAACGCGCCATACCATTCGGGTCCTTCGTTTCTCCTTCCTCTCAGACGAGTTTTATAGATTCTATCAGCAATCACTCGTTAATAAGATGCCTCTGCGAAGCACAAATCGGCAGTGAGCTCAGCTAAGCTGAAGCTGTAACACATATCACAATGTAATCACTTTTTATTTACTGCCTGTTCTTTTTTCATGGCAGAATCGAGGTAGGTTTCATGGCATCTCAGAATCACTGTGATCCCATTCCACATCATACGCTGTCATGAAAACAGAATAGGCAGTGAGTAAAAAGTTATTACATTGTGATTTATTATACAGCTTCAGCTTTAATGAGCTCAATACCGATTTGTGTTCTCCCGATCAACCCCGTTGACGGCTTATTGCTGACAACACATATAAGTTAGAAATACGACTGACAGAAAGGCGAAACGAAGAACCCGCATGGTAAGGTAGTGAACGCGATAGCCCACGGGAATGGTAATCGTGTGTTCGATCCCCACCGCACACACCTGCAGTCAGCAGTTTTGCAAATATCTCAGCATCATTGTAGATAAGTTAATGTTCTACAGACCTCCTTATGGACAGACCTTATTGGGTATCCGTTGAGCACGATAGGGGCAAGTATAGACATTTTCTTGGAAAAAAAATTAGTTCGTTACACTGCACGGGCTCTGCCCTTCTCATAGCTAAAGTGAAAAGAATTTTGGCCAAGTGTTGATAGTAATGCTGTAGATGCACTTGCAGAATAGCTTACGTAGAAAATGTTATTTACCAATGTACCGAAAAAGTATGAAGCTTATGGATTCTTCAATTACTGTGATGTTGGAAGAATATGTTATTAAGTGACGGCAACATATAAAAAATGTGATAAAAGAATTGATGGGTGAGAGATTGCTGGACTGCTACAAAAACCGATTTGAAAAACTCAGATGCTAAAGTAAACATTAACGATGCGTGTACTACAGAAACAAATCATTGGTGAGCTAATGCATGTGGAACAATTTCTGATCCAGTACACTTTGCACAGTAGAGCTTTTGCACAACTTTGCCAGTCTCTGTGGACATGATTACTACATAACTAGAATTTAGGCCTAGGATTTCGCTGTGAGGTTATCGGAATAGTTTATCAGGTACGTCGCGATGAATGAACCATTTTAAGCTCTGACTTGGACGATATCCAAGAAAACATCGACGATTAGCAAATGCATAAAAGTTGGACTGTTTTTTGTTGGGTTGAATACAAAAGTGAAATTAGTGACTAAGGTCAAAACATATCAAAACCCCGCCAAAGTCGGCCGATATCACGGGATCTGTGGCAAACGTATGGTTACTATGAGATTATACTAGTCCCATAGGTAATAAAATCTTTTCCATCGCTGTTTGGTGAATGCCTTTTCACGTCAGAATTGAATGATTACATGAACTATGATGTAGGTCTACCAAAGTACGATCAACAGCTGTTCAACAATCAAACGCTACCATTCAATACATCGCGAAATACAGTAAATTCAAAGGCCCAACAATGTGTGACGAAACAGAACTGTTTTGCTCAGGTCGGTTTGAAAATCGGTTTTCTCAGTATTCCAGGAATCATCTTCAAGGAGAAAATTGGGTGACTCCATAGTGATCACTGCCTCTTTGGTCTTCTCCAAAATATTGTCTAAAGACATCTTATGAAACGATAAGGAAACAAAGCAATATTTACGAAATCACAGAAAAAGCAACAATAATTTAAAGAAGATTAGAAGATTTAGTAGTGGATTTACTTCGGTTTCAAAGCAAGAAACTGTTCAGGGCTAGAATTCGCGCTAAGCGAAACACCGTGGTGGGTATGACAAGCAAAAATATGCCCTATAAGTTCGTCGTAACCTAAACTGAAGACTTCATATAAAAAATACGTTGTTCCACACTTGGAATTTATTAAGCGACTACATAAATATTAAATATACAGAACTAATGCGAATCGTTTACCTTAAATCGAAATCGCTTGAACTACAGAAATTACACCCAGCTTTTCTCACAATGGTAGCACTCTACACACTTTTTGAAAGAGTTCTCATAAAGGAACACCGGAGAAAACATTACTCAGCAGAGAAGTGAAATTTATAGAAACAACTATAGGTGTGTTACAGATAAAATCCAATAGCTTTTGCAGCAGCTATACATCGAGCTAGGATATTTCCATTTCCTATGTATGATACAATAGTTCGCATGACATTTTCGCCATTATGTAAGCGGTCTATATTTTTCAATTGTACTTTATAGTAGCTTATATGAAGATCTAATTAAGTGCGCGTGCAACGCAAAATGTTAAGAGATTTTTGCAATACATATATCGCCATTAGTTAGATCACGGGCCCGAGGCAAATGGAAGCTCCCATTCATTCTGAGTGTGTAGAATGGTGCCATAGTTGTTTGGAAGGATAATAAACACTGAAATTATCCATCAGTAAGACCTCACAAAGCAATGTGAAATACAAACATGCACCCATCCACCTCTTTAAAGCTTAATGGGGTCGAGAGCACGGCTCGTTCCAGCGGGATTGATCAACATCTAACGCGTTGTCTTTCCATCCTTTATAGAAGTTCAATTAGCCAAGTTCGGGGTTAACATAGCGAAAATACGACGAAGTCCAACATGGCAGAATACTACAGCAAAATATTTTTACTTCTCGGTCTACGAATGCAGTGCTGTATCAGCCCATTCAACGAACACAGTGATGCATCATCCTATTCGACGAACACAGTCGCACAACCAGGTGATCCCATGAACATAATAAAATGAGGTGTTTTCACGGAAATAAGCAACTGTCCTCTTAGTCAGCTCGTTTACAAAAAGAAATGGCAGTCAGCAACAGAATTCACTTCGAAGGCGTATTATGATCATTCAGTAATAAACTTGTATTGGATATCATTGCTTCAGAAGACAAGGTAGCATTAAACACACACAACCTCAATGATGCTGAGATATTTCACAAACCGACCTTCCTTTAAGCTTGGTTTAATTGATCAATACGTATTCTTCCATTGATGAGCTAATACGAGGTTGGTAAAATAAACTTTATTCGGCTAACGTTTCTACGTCTTCGGGTTCAGCCGAGCCGATGACCCGAATCGATGTCCATAGTCTTTCGTACTCTCGATGTGGTGTCTTCATCGTCGCATCTAGTCGGATGTTCTTCGGTGGAGCATCGCTCGAATTGCTCTGAGGAAGACGAAGACGCCGAAACGTATTTGCAACTCCGGTCTGGAGTCTACTTCTTACGGGGCTTTTTACGGGGGAGTGGGGCTTACGAAAAAAAAAACAATAAGCAGTAAGTAAATAGTTACACCAAACTCATAATTTTTGTATACAAGAGGCGTCACCATCTAATAACCACCAAATAGAAAATTTCTACTACTTCCTAATGAACATTGCCGTGTTCTATTGAATCTATGATCGGACTCGTGAACAAATTAGTTTCCCCAATGTTACACCAAGCTAAAGTCATCATTAGGGGATGTGTAGAGCAGTGATTAGAGGCGTCCTGCAATTCACACGTAATACACGGTTCAATCCTATGCTTCGGTTTCCCTAAACTTTCCGACCTCCTAGAGCAACAAATTAGTACCAGCTCTGTCTGAGAGGATAAAAGCACGGAATTGATCCATCGGTAAGCCACTGTGAGTGATTGTATAAGCCAGAAATCGAATGTATAACGCACTCCTCAAGAACTGATCAACTGACTGAAAAAACTGAAAGAACGCTCTTTGTGTTATCCTTCAAGCTCATCATTCGGTCATATGTTTAAGTTACATAGGGTGGACCTCGTTAATTGAGTGGCGTCGTTTCACTGCCGCAATTATTTCAGTGCTAGGAATCGATTGAAATCCTCTTCTTTTTCAGTTTGGGCAAGCCTGACGGATGAACAATGATCCTATAAAATCCAAATGAAATAAAATATCACATTCTGCCATTCTTAGTCCTCATGACAAGCGAAAAGTGCTATATAATCCTTGGCAATCTCTTTTTCCAAACAAGATAAGAAGTTCGGCGACTTGGTGATTAAAAAAATCAATTGCAACATTTCAGAAGACAGATGGGAAGCGAAGCGGGTTAAAGCAAGACCGTTGTAACCATAAGAAATGATGTCTCACTCATCATTCGTCGCTGTTCTGAGATCATTGCAAGGTGCTATGCATTAAATAACGACTGCAATGTTTCAACATTGCTCGAGGTCGTTCAATGACAAGTGACAAATGCAGTCAAGCATCGAAAATTCTCAGAAATCTGGACAAATTGGAAATCCTCGAGAAGAAAATCTTAGAATGTCATCAAGAAGTCGACGAGTTTCCGTTACTAGTCCCGAGCGTCAGTAAGCGAAAACATGCTCCTGAGTGTGCTCGTCAACTCCACATTCAATCGCTGTCGATGACAGCGGTGTACAGAATAAGGGCACGAAGCCAGTCATCAATGAGGATTAAATGTACTGTAAAGATCGTAAGAAAGCACGATGCGTCTAGAAATATGATTACAAAAACAATATAGTGTGATGGTGTCTGGATATCCTATTCTTCAAAGGAAAAGTGAACGTATTGTGCCAAATTCGGGCAATAACAACCACTACTCGTCACTCGTCCATACTTGCACCGTTCGTCACGTTCGCTAGACTACATTGAGACGTTGCATTTAGAAGCACAAGGGAAACTAGATATCTTCGAAAATATTAGAGATAAGGCGATTCGTAGGGCTCCGAAAGGAACCACCATCGGTATCACTCCAATACCAGTGGTACTACGCTGTAGCACAATGCTAGCAGATACTAATAACGGAAGTACAAAATAGATGCATGGTCCGAGAAAACAGGGTCGAATCTTCAGCTTTCATGAAACACTTAAATTAGTAGGAATATGGCAGTACTTCCCGAAATGGGAAATTCGCATAGCTACTCTTCGCCCGTCCTGCCATAAAATAAGACTCAAATTTTAATTCAAAACTGGTGATCGATTTCAGAGAGTACGTGTGAAAGTGCTGTCAAAAAGATGACGAATCACGAGGAAATTCGGAGCAGTGTGTGAATTCTGACAGCGGCTGATGGAAGATTCACGTTGGCTGAGGAAGTGCGACAGCGAGAAGACCGAAAGAAGTGTGGGGTTCAACTGTAGAGGTGAGATGTGAGTTATGTCATATAACAATGCCATAGGCTTTCCAACGGACCGCTATAAACAAGGAAAAACGAAGAATGAAGCGATAAAATCACTCATAAACAATGACGAACCAATAAGAAGACTCATGTGGACGAACCTTTTGAACGACAAAGCAACGCGGCGACATCTCAGTACAGATGTAAAAAGCATCATCGTCAAGTTCCAATGAGTTCATAGCCGATGTGCAGGTCGTCGCGGCCGACGGAGCAGTGGCGGCAGGACGGCTTCGAACTCGACCGGACCCACTGGTAGGCGATCTGGCGATCAGCACCAGGTCAGAGACGGAGATGGCGACGAACAGCGGGCGGGTGGCGGGAGCAGCTCAGACGGGAGCGCTGGCCGACGGTGGCTGGGCGGCCGCTGTCGTCATCGAGTGCATGAAGCACGCGGCCGGTCCGCAGCGCCAGGGACGCAGGGCGTATCGCGCGCGACGCCGCACGCGTTGACCGGGCTGAGTGACGCCGACGCTGACGTCTATAGGCACGACACACGGACGGTGTGAGTAGGCCGAGCGACTTCAGCAGAATCTCTTTACTGCTTCTAAGATCGACTTCCTCTTAACCTCGGCATTGATCAAATAATCCATTGTTTTCTTTGTGAGTAGACACGAGCTTATTAACCCCTTCATGACCGCGCGCATTGATTTCAATACCTGCGTTGCTGCACACTTCACACTGTACATCTTGATTTCAATGCACAATTTAGTTGCACTGGAATGAAAGGTGGTCCGATGAACTGGTCAAGCGAATGGCTGCAGTCGTGAAAGGACTAACAAGATTAGCAACAAGATCTATTCCGCACAATACCGGCCAATGTTTCGTCGGATTCACCTTCAGAGCCTAGAAGAGTCAAATTAACACGCAATCCACTCAGTTAAACACTTTCATAGGCTCACGAGATAAACGTTAGTGCATAAATTTTCATTCGCATGCAGCAGCTTCGTATAGGTCCATGGCTTGATCAACTTTTACTCTCAGCAAGCTTAGTGTTGATTACAATTTCAATTGAACATTTACTTACATGCTCACCATATTATATTTCTACAGTCCATCGCAAGTACTAGCCCTTTGTGTCGATGAATGCTCTCAAGTGGTACGATAACTTGATCAGAAAGTCTTCGAGTCTTGTGTTACAGGCATTTTTGCCATTCATATGAGTTTCACCAGGGATTTTATTTATACTAGTATTAAAACTTGGTAATCAATTAAATACGGGATTTGGCTTGTTCCATCGCCCTAGAGTGGTTGGTCAGCTATTCACTGGATTCCCTGTCATCACTGGAATTGCTGTAGTCCCAGAAGAATGTGAATCGTAAGGCAGCAAATTTTTCTCCGTTCCACATGGGCTGATAACTCAGAGTACGACGACAACGTGCGAACGAACTCGCACGGCCATTTGGGCTTCGTAGGAAAAACCATCACCGATCAACATTCCACGTGTCAGTGAGAGGGAAGATGTTAATCCTCATTTCGCGGCCTAACCCATGCTTGAATCTAATCAACTGCGCGGGTGACAGTTGCAGGGTAATGGAATCAAGCAAGAAGTGCTGGGATCCACAAGAGATGTGAACACGAGTCATCTATATATCTAAGTAAGTGACTAAGTAAATAAGTAAGTAGGTAAAGAATAAACATGGGAATAGTAATTCACTCTTATTTTGCGTTCTCCGCTTCTTGGTAGTTGAGTTCTTTTTAACCATGAGGGACTTCACGAACCATCAATGAAAACACGGCAACAAAAGTCATTATGGGGAGTCAAAAGTCGATAACAAGAAACGCCACTGTGAAGTGTTATAGTCTCGAGAAAGGTTTCAGTCGATATGAATGTGAACCTATAATGTGATTTTTAAAGGTGACTTGATTTCCATGCTTTTCCGCCATAGTGTTAATGTCTTCATTATCTATTCCTTCCCAGTTACAATTCTTATCAATAAATGTCAGGTGTCATATTTTTTTAAGTGTAAATACGATGATGTGAAAATTGGTCAAAGTCTATATTTAGTTCTTCGTATTTTTGTTGAGCAAACGCGAGGTGTTATTATTCTTTATTCACAAATGAGCTGACGTTTCGGCGGATTTCGCCTTCCTCAGAGCCTGGAAAGGTCAAGTTGACAGCAGTCTACTTGGCCAGACGCCTCCATAACCAAACAAAGAAACTCTAAACCAAGATTTCAATCACATTGAACACAGCTTTGCACACTCACCGCTTTCTATGAGGTCTCCACTAAGTATGTCACGTAGAGACCAACCGCACAGAAATCACATGGAAGTATAATGTACCCCACTCATCAGAATAGCAGTCTTATATACTGCCCTACATCACGCGTGATGATGAGGCATTCTTCCCTGCGGTTCATTTTCGGATTTCTGGAATTAATCCAGAGTGCCTCGAGAGTTT
>UYYA01000326.1:0-70248 GCA_900624975.1 Angiostrongylus costaricensis
CGCCGAAACGTCAGCAATTGTGTTCTAATAAATTCTATATTAACAACCTCGTGTCTGCTTATTGATGAAAAACATCGAATAAAGTTTTATATCAAAATCGTGTTATACTGTTGATGAAAAATGACCTTAATATTCACTATTTCCACTGACTCTTCTCATCCTCCACGTTTTGCTTCACCATAGTCTTCGTTCAAATTGCAGGATGAGAGTAGTAATACTGCCATTTCTGGTTTCCAGCGTTGAGCCTGAAAATATAGAATAGCACTAGATCGAGAAATGAATGAATCCATGAGTAGTGGTCGTTCAGGAAGATTGCTAGCTCGTCGTTACCAGAAACTCACTTAATTTTACTACTCATGCATGTTCTATGTTTCAGATAAGAGTTTGCATAGATATATCCAGCTTTAATATTTCCTTACCTCAAACTCATGCTTCTTAATTATCTTGATGGGCCGAAATAACCGCGAATGACAATAGAAAGTCTCGCCGGGATATGATTAACTAGCATTATTATAGCTTAATATGAAATTCCGCTAGACGCTACCATTCCAACGAGAAATATCTGCGAAGAGGTAAAATTGCACTGTGTTGTCTATTCGGAATCCAAACACAATCTCAAGAGCCAGGGACACTTCTCTCAATAAGGCTGACCTACTCGCCACAGCCCTTCGAAGAGGTTAAAGTGCCTTGCAAAACTGACGCAATCACAAAATTCGAATACGGCTGGCTGATCTTTCCACTAATGCATACGTTTATCTCTCAAAAACATCTTCTAGCAGAAATATAAGTCTCTTTGGATTCTACACCGCTGTTATGGTTGACCAATTTCACCACCTGGCCTCATCTAGTGAAAACACTGCAATTTCCTCTTAGCAATGTTCATTTTTGCTTAGTATTTCTAAGCATATTCTCCTTCTCGATGAAACGAAAATTCCGAAAGTTTGGATAGCATGGACTAACTAGATCCGATGATTTTGCATAATACTTCAGAAGACATCGTTTAAACAATTTATGGCCAGTGGTCAAAATCCTTGTTGTGGGTGAAATGTAAGACCACATCACACCAGCAGAATATGAGCGTTGAGAGATTGTCAGTCATAAAAAGGTGAAGACGGAGTTTTATGTCTTTTATTTGAAAGCGTGATGGTCTCGATTCGATGTTGCTGTGGTCAACGAAGGCCCTATAGATGCCGCGTCGGGAAAGTGGTGTCAGATTCGTTTAGGATCAGCTCGTTCCCCAAGAAGAATCGAGTCAGCCACCATTCAACGACATTAACCAGATCAAATATTCTGAATACAATCCTAGAAGGAACGGGACGCATTGAATAAGCACGTAAAGTATGTTTTACTGCCAGTGGAAATCTAAATAATCTTTGGTTACGTAGACGGCGAATGAGAAACACAGTATATAATCAAAGCGCACCTGGAAAGGGCTCTAGGCATCTCATGACACTTCAGATTTGACAAGTTACAACTTCAAAATTTCCTTAGTTGAAAGTCGTACATTTTACGTCTGTCTAGCAATCACGCGATGACAAAAAATCAAGTGTAGTGTTAGCGCTTAGTGTTGTTACAAATTTGCTGGAAGTCCCATTAACAATCGCTCTTCCACGAACACGTGAAGAAAAAATATTGTGTAGCTTAATCGATACCCAGACATGCAATCTGGGAACCAGCTTTAATGGTGGTCAGGAATAGAATCGTGATATGCTTTAGATTTCGTGATAAGCCTCATCAGGAACCGAAATAGGAACTGAAATCTTGGAAATGAAAGAAAAAATAAAAAGTCGAGAATCAGTCGTGCCAGTCAAATGCCGTGAGGAACAGTCACTGTCAAATTAGTGATATTTCTGTAGAGTGCGTAATATTCCATAGTACCTATAGGAACTATTGCCAGAGTAGTTACTATTCTTTCATCATATTGTAGGTCTGTGGTAATCATATTCGTGGTCCCTCACATCGCTTTGCGACCTTGCAGCATGTAAAGGTTTTCACTTCATTGAGAGAAACTTTGGTTGTCGTAAACATCCTTTGTTATCCACACTCCTTTTATGCAATCAGAACTTTTTGTGTGTTGTTTCTGTCCCAAACCATCACGAGTACGATAACACAAAGGGCATGAAGCCGTCTGGGAAATCCTCCTCAGTCATCTGATCTGATCACGAGGGACTTGATGTGGACGTCGACGAATGTTTTCGGTAAAAGTTCTGGACCTGTGCCAAAGCACCGCCTCCTCCAGAAGACATTTAACTAGCCCCGTGAGTCAATACTGTTTTCGCCCCTGTTCATCATGTGTGATTCGCCTTGTAGTTAATCCAAGGTGTTCTCTCTTATTGCATATGTTTACTGTTGTATATTAACTTTGCTGTCATGTACCTCTAAACACGCTAACTCTATTGTGTGTTCACATTAGCCTCATTGCAGTATACTCATACGCTTACATGTATTTTTTAATACGTTAACCTGATCGCGATGTACTTACAAGTTAACACATAACCTCATCGCACTGTTATAGCAAGGTTACATGTCGCCCTTAAAGTGTTAACCTCATCAGAACGACATCACAAGCCTACATATAGTGCGTAACCCTATAGTATTGTTGTTTGTGAATCAGATATAAATACCTTAATGTGCCTAAATCTTGCGACACTACTGATTAATTCTAAATGCACATGGCACTGTTTCACTGGCCTATAGCAAAGATACTAACCCGCCTTGCGCTCATTTATTGATCATGATACTATATTGCAGTCTGTATTGTACCAATGTTTATATTTCGCTATTCTTGAATTAGTATTGTTATAAACGGCTTAATTACTCAAGTTAGAGATATTACTCTGCGAGAATTACGAAAAAGTTCGGCGTGGCAACCTCTACGAAGTTGAGCATCCTACTCTAAGATAGTGTTCATAAAGTGCCGAGAAATGACTCGAAGACCTAATTTCCACTAGCAACTACTAAAGTACCCAATCGCTAATGGCTCGTCTCCATCGGTTGTTGCTTCGACGTGTCATTTGTCTGGTACATTTGATTTCGACATTTTGGTGTGTACCTTCATTTTGACATGGATACATATCGGGACTTCGAATTCTCTCTGTTCAGTGCGTGATATGGGATAGTTCTATTATAGTATCGCGTTCTCGACTGCCCCTTCAATAGCCCTGAACCTTTCTTCCTTCTCGCATTCCATGATCATCCATCCCTCATACGCAGTGATCTTGTTTCCGACTTCAACTCGAAAATATGGAAAATGAGTCGTATGGTTTTTATTTTATCTCTGCTCTTGAGAGGTCTCCAAGCCGCTTGCTTACTCTTGCTCAGCTTTACAGCTAACTCGTGCATTATGCTGACTTCTAGAGGCAGATAGACGTAGCTGCAGAACTCAAAATTATTTAGTACAATGATTATGAACGGGTCATCGGTAATAAGTCGGTTTTTTATGAACATCACTCCGGCTTCCATAAAAACACAATACAATACAACGTTAGCTGACGTTTCGGCAGTATTGCCTTCTTCAGAGCCTGGAAGGGTATACTGATATACAATCTACTAAGCCAAACGCTTCAATAACACTTACACAAAGACGAAAGCCTTTCGTAGATTGTATATCAGTATACCCTTCCAGGCTCTGAAGAAGGCGATACTGCCGAAACGTCAGCTAACGTTGTATTGTATTGTGTTTTTATGGAAGTAAATGTATGCTGTTTAAAAACCTCGCGATTGCTGAACAAGAAAACGACACATTCATATTCCAATGCCGAGGTTAAGAGAAAGTCGATCCTGGGAACTATCACTCCGGCTGTTCAAAGGCTCCACGACTGCTTCCATCTCACCTAAGACAGACGAAGGCTTTTTCATCTCCATAAAAGTGAGACGACGCAGTCCCACTGTCCTCGTATGATACTTCGACAACTCTCGTAAAATTGTACCGAATCCTTTTCAGAACCGTGATATTTCACAATGGGTGCTTTGCCGAGTGTGAAGAGATGAGAGACAGGAGACAGTAGGCAGATGGCGAATATCGTAGAGATGTCCGTTCTTCTGCAACAACAAGGAAAACCCGCGAAATTCAAGAGACGATATCTTAGAACCACAATAAACTGGGATTCATTGAGGTCATCTCTCAGCTTTTGGGACGATGCAGTTAAACATCTGTGATGAACACAGCCGATCACGTATAATAAAGGATATGAGTAGAAAAAAAACGGGAGTAAGTAATAAAAATAATGATGCAAATGGTAAAAAATAATAGACAATGAGAAAAACGGAACAACAAACAATAATGCTTGCTTGGATACTTTAAAAGCCCGTCTTCACTACTAGAGCCAGTCCTAAAATATCCTTCATTCTTCGTTTTCTCGCGTAATCGTCGTCCACGGTTAGCCAGCTTCCAAAACGGTGACTTCGGTGAGATACATCCTTTAATCCAGAAATCGCTTTCACCTGCCAATGCTGGTGGCTAACTTTAGCCACAAAAACACCCGTCCATCGCTTGATTCGTAGTCTGAGAGAACCCTTTCACTCCCTTTGACTACAATACACTATTCTCTTCGCTCATTTGCTATCTGTTTTCCTTATTAGATCACCAATCCATCTATCCTTCTCTATCTATGCGTTTTTTCTGGATCTCGAAAAGAGCATAAGTTCTGAAGAATTGTGCTTTGCGTTCCAGCTAGATATTGAGGGAGCGGGTTTGAACTCAGAAGGCATCTATCTAGCGCTTTGCGGCTTTCTGCAGTTCTTGACGAGGTTGAAATGTCAGCCCACGTCTTTGCTGAATAATGGGGAGCTAGGAGGACGGTTAGGTTGAAAATGATGGCGCGTAGTTTTGGTTCCGTTGGTTAATCGGTGGCTTCTTTGAATGGCGCAAATTCGGACCATGCTGCTCCCCTTATTTTGTCTAATTCTTCCTCCATGTTATTCTCCACATTCATTGAACCCCCAAAATAGACGTATGAGGTGGTCCCCGTAGTCAGGGATCACTAAGTTTGACCTGCTCGCTTTAGCGCTATGAGTTCTTCACGACTTAGGTCCCTACCCTATTCATTAGCAGGCCAACATTTTTTCTGATTTGATTCGTTGAGCCGATTTAGTGTCGCTTGTGCTTCGCTAGGGCTTTCTGAAAAGATGACGATGAGGTGGAGAATCGGCAAAACGAGGATTTAGCAAGAATTTCCCATTAATGTATATCGTTCCATCTGACCGATTTCACTTCCATTGCTTTGCACTGGGGACAGCTTCGGGGAGGCCATGTCGCTTTTTCACCACTTTCCTATGGAAATGGAGAGCAGTCGATGGGAAAGTTGTATTTTTGGCGACTAGATTTAGTTAATTTTATGTAGGACAGGTCTCACCCCATGATCGACGGGAGCTGACAAAATCGGATTCGTTTTTATTTTGTCAAAAGAATATTTGTATTTGAAAAAGGTTAAGACGTAGGATAAGCGGTGTTTACGAAAAGCTACGAAATCGACTTTAATATTACCAAACGAGGAGTTTGGAGGAAAGGTTTTTCTCCAGCGGGGATTTCGGGGCCTGAGACGGGAAATGTGGAACGGAAAAGATTAGTATAGAATCTTTCCGTTATAAATCAACCAGAATGCTGCTGAGATATTTGCAAAACTCCGTACTGCATGTATTTGCGCTGGAGATCGAAAACGCTATTACCCTTTCGGATGCTTGCGCGTTCACCACCACAGCATGCGCTTCTTTCATTTCGCCTTTCTCTCAGCTAGTTTTCTACCTACCAGTGCCATAAGCAATCTCCCGTCAACAGGATTGATTTGGGAAGCCTTAATCAGCATTAAACCGAGTTAAGATGAGTTATAAATTTTTCCCGTCATAGATACAATATCACAGCATGATGTGGTAATAATCTCATCTTCACTCATCAGTATTGATAGCGGGATATAGATAACGACAACAGTTCAGACGCGATCGACTTTGAGCTGCTTGCAATAACTTTTTTTTGATTTCCCGATATAAATTCTTCATCAAAGATCTTCTACAGCTGTTTTGCTACCAGCCTTGTTAGATGTATATCAGTAGAATCGGAGTTGAGTATCCTCGTTTTTTCTAGGAACTCTTTAATGGGAATGAAGATGCAGCTTGGAAACCTCTTGTTCGAGGAGTTGAGACGAGCTTGAGTACCTTGAATGCCTTCAAAAAGCAGTTTGTAGTCCCTGGTGGCGCCTTCCTTAATATGCCACTCTAATGCGGAGGGAATTTATGTCCTCATCATGCATCGCCTGTCATGTTTTCTTGGTCCATTGCAGGAGTACTTTTCCAGCTTGTAGCTGAACTGAATCCTCTCATGGAGAAGGCAATGGTCGGATCCAGTTCAAAGTTTAGGGACCGCTAATATATCAAACAAACCCCATCTTTGGTTTGTAGAAATATGGTCCATCTCTGCATGAGTCTTGGCTTTAGGAGGCGCCCGTGTCCACCAGCGGTTTTATCCTTCTCGAGAAATAATTTCCCATGGACTAATGTTGCAGACGAGGGTTACAGGAGAAGGTCCTCAGTCTCATTTTGAACATTTCTACCAAAATTTCATATTCTGTATTCATTTTTATTCGCTGTTCTTATTCCGATATTGAAGCTCCACACGAAAATTTTTAGGACTTTTCCTTTCGAAACGCTTTTTCCAACTACCTTGAAAAGGCGTCTGCTTTGCTCTTGTCAGCTATACACGCTTGTGAGTTGCAGTTAATAGGACTGACATTCTTTTGACACAGAGTTTGAACAGGAAAAACGGCCAAACGAAGAGATGGGAATTCTTAGGAGATGATCTGACCAAAAGCCGATGAGCCTGCCATAGAGCCAGCACCTGTGACATTTCATAGTGAAAAATTCCCTCCATGAATTACAACAATCCCATCATCTAATTACCGTCTTTCGATCTTCCTTCGTTTCACATCTTATAAGGTAGGTATATCAAATTTGATTCGATGAGCAGCTCCAAGAGGAGCGCAATGATAAACGGCTGAAAAGGTTGTTTATAGGTGCAGATCTTAAGAGAGCGTGTAGCGCAGGGCACCTGCGACGCACACGTGGAATCGATTCCCGCGCCGGTTGCTTACCAAGTCCTCCATCCCTCCAGAGTCGGCAAATTGGTACCAAACTTCTCTGGGAGGATAGCAGCACTGCATCTCGATACATCGGTAGGTCTCCACGAGTCATTGTAAAGGCCAGATATGCATTCAGTCACCTTCAACGATGCTTTAAGAAGTCGAATGCATGGCGCATCCTTCAGAGATTGATCAACGCTGAGAGCTTTATCCTTTATCCTTTATGGATGCAGAGCAAACTCCATGGCGTATCGTACGGTTTTTCGTTTAGTCCGGGTACAATGACATCCTGTGCTCTCCAAGATTTAATCGTCTCTATCCGGTTGTCTAACGTCATGGCGTTGTAGACGGGAGCCCTCAGTGTGCGTGCTGTCCAAGTTATTACGCTGTTAGTTTAGCTATTTACGGTTCCCTGTCGTCCCGAGGTTAACTTACCTGTAGCTTTGCTCAAGTCGTCACCAGAAGCAGCTGCTGACGCTTTTGATGGGTTTACCACATTGCAATGAATTTGGTACCAGGACTACGGTGATTGCTGGTATTGGCTAGCTCTTCGCTGAGCTTCAGAATAGAAACATCGAACGTTTTCTCATCCTGGAAGAATCTGCTGAGGGAATAAAACTCTCCACTCTACATCTCAGCGCGAGACGTAGGAACGTCTTTCCCCAACCGCGATGATGAGGTAAATCGAACAATAATGTTAGGAAACAAAAAGAAGAATCAACGATAGCAAATAGAAATCGGATAATAAACTGCAATAAATCATTAAACAACAAGAAAAGTGGTGGTAATAGGAAACAAAGAAGAGTACGTTAAAGAATGCTTTGTTATCGCTCTGTGGATGTGCTTATATATAAGACCAGTGTCCGCACCCATGGCCTACCAAGCCTTCCATCCCTCCGGGGTCTACGAATTAGTACTAGACTTGTCTGGGAGGATAGCAACACTGGGTCGATACATCGGTAGGCCTCCACGAGTCATTGTAAAGGCCAGATATACATTTAGTCACCTCCAACGATGCTTAATGAAGTCGAATGCATGGCGTATCCCTCAGGGATTGATCAACGCTGAGAGCTTTATCCCTTAGCCTTTTATAAGACCGGTAGGATGTAAAGTGAGTTAGATGAGAAAGTGGAATTTCATTCCGTCTGAAACCTGCTATGCATTAGAGATGCTTTAGGGTACACGTGATTAGAATTCAGCTTTTCTACCTGTTGTGTAAACAACGGACCTTAAAATCAGCACAAAAGCAAAGTGAATCCAAGCGACATTCACCGCAAGCATTTCCTATTCTCACGTACGAAACCTCGCTCTTTCTCCCTCTATCCGTCTTTGCTCCATAGTCACCTTTTCGTTTTAGAATATGCCACTGGTATGAAACCTCGTTTTCTAAAGCTCTCCTTTTTTCTCGCTTTTTCCATGCAGCCTTTTTCTATTTTAGAATGAGGCTTGTGCAATTTATGCTCCTCACTCTCTGCATTGGTGTGGAGGTGTTTATTAACTCGACGTCGGAAAATGAGAGATTCTTCAGTGAGAAGAGCTTTGAGGAAAAGCTGGAAGAGGGATATGAGCTTCGCCTGCTTTCGAAATCTAGAATACAAAGGAAGCTGATTTCTTTTCTCCTAATGGTCCTCCACTTTTAGGAACCGTAAGCGGACGCCACAAAGAAACTTATCGAGGAATTGCATAATCTGGAAGAAAAAGTAAAGAAGGAACTCGATCTCTCGCTGGAGGAGAATACTAAGCTGTAAATGCGTTGAAAGCGCGCACATGGTCCTCTGTATCCGTACACTCAAGCGAGATGTCAAACAAAAATGTTAGGACTATGTGCAAGCTGAGGACGAAATCTTTCAACCAATGGGAGACAATTGAAGGAATTAACGAAAACGGCAAACTTAACTCTTTTATTTACTGCCTTTTTCTTCTTAATGGAAGGGTATGTTTCGAATTATAACTCGTATGAAATGCTGAGATATTTGCAAAACTCCGGACCGCAGGTGTATGCAGTGTGGAACGAACACGTGCTGTTGTCCTTATCGGGGAGCAGCGCACTTCACCACTACACCATATCTCAGCATTTCATGCGAGTTATAATTCGAAAACAGCAAAGTTAACATAGTCTTGTTTCAAGGAAATATGCTACTCACTAAGTTTGTCCACTTGTAACTTTGTTTTATTAGGTCGACTTCTTACTCCACCATTCTTTTGCTTTTCAGAGAACAAGCCGACGAAGTTTTAGAACATAGCGAAGAGGGCGAAAGCGAACGCAGCAAACGTCAAGCCTAACGTGATACAAATATCCTGTAACCATATGGCAAAGTGGAGTAGCGACCTACTTTTACTATCCGAACGCAAGTACGTCCTTTAATCTTTGTACTTCAACTATAGTAGTACTGCAGTGCAAATAATTTCATAAGTATGTTTAGCCCGAGATGTAAGAAAAGTGTTTTAAAAAGCTATCAGGGCTTGGGAGAAGCACACGTGCCTGAAGTTCTCTAAAAACGAAACATGTGAGATAAACCAATAGATGGGAATTACAAAATTCTAAAGGCAAGATTCCCTTAAGAATTAGTCTTTAAGCACCTGATAGGATTGGTGTTATGAAAAGAATTGGATGTTTTTCAAATGTCGGAAGAATTGGAGGAGAACAGAGACTCGCACTTGGGCAGGGATGTGAGTCGGTAAGAACCTCACGATGTTTCTTAAAATCCTCACCATATTTCTGTTTCTCTCTTTAGAAGGAAATTATGCAAACGTTTTTGGATCCACCAACACGAGAGTTCTATTTTATGCAGGCTGGAGCAGCTGCACACGAGATCGGTCACGCCTTAGGTTTCTTCCACACACATTCGAGACACGGTCGTAACAGCTTCGTCAACGTGTTAAGGAAAAATCAGGGTAGTTTTGCAATACGCCATTGGTGTGGCTCGTCAGTGAAAAAGGATGAGATTTTAGAAAGACATGATGCTTGAATTTATAAGGCAAAGTAAACGCACAAACTACAACTACAACCTGACCTACGATTACGGAAGTGTTTTCCAAAATGGAACAAGAGCATTGGGCAACTTTTAGTGTTCCATTGTGAATAATCAAAATAAAATAGTATTTCAACAGCAGCTCTTCAAAGAACGGCTGGCCCACGATAATCGCATCCGATGCTGACTACTCGCAAACATTTGGATCGGGCAGTGTGTCGTTCTACGACAAACTCATGATGAATTTGCATTACGCATGCCTCTGTGAGAAGAATCCTATATCAACGTTTTATTTGCAGTTGCATATCTCGAATTCTCCGCTATAATTTTAAAAATAAACCTTAACTGATTAGGTTCAGAAATCTACGACTTTTTCAGTAGCATTTCGAAACCGACTTTTCTTGAACCTTGGTATCACTAATCAAATGTACTCTTTCTTTGATGAGCTTACACGAGGTTGATAAACATATTTATTTTCGACTGACGTTTCGAAATCTCCGTCTTCCTCGGAGCCGATGATCCGAGTCGATGGTCCACGCTTGTTATTCGTCTCGACGTGGCAGCTTCGCCTTCGTGTCGAGTCAGGTCTTCCTCAGTGAGCCCTCTCCTCGAATGAGGCATGAAAATAAATATCATTATCAACCTCGTGTAAACTTTTCAGTTGCTTTCACGAAATTACACTTACTAGATAAACGCGATGAAAGTCTTCGGCGAAGTGCTACAATGGCGGATTTTCTAATCCCAGGAGAACTGCTCGAAATGCGTTTGTCCAAGCGGGTGGAACTCTTTGCAGGAAAACACATCCTCGTTGCTCTTGAAAGCTCCCCAAACCGCTCGTTTTCTTCTGCTAAGCTCTGGAGCTAAGTCGTTCATGGTATTGATTTCCCGACCTAGGTTGACATAACTGAAGCATTCGGAGATATTCGTTCCATTGAGGGTGAATGGACTATGCGAAACCAATCCGCTCTTTATGAACATCGTTTTATGTGAGATTTAGTCGGAGACCAATCTTTCCACAGGCTTTATCAAAGTCGTCGAGCATACGTTCCGCTTTGGTAATGTTTGGTGTTACAAGGACGATTTCATCAGCAAAGCGAACATGATGTAGCTGGCGAGATGGTGTCACCTTGCCTAACTACACCTTAGGCGTCAATGTTAATATCTTTGTAGAATGGTGATATCATGGTTGTGGAATTTTTGTACAGCTCACGCAGAATCTTTACGTATTGGGTAGGGACTCCTTGACTATCAAGGGCTTCCATGACTACTTCAATCTTAATTACTCTCGCGATACTTCACTGAGTCTGAGTCTTGTTATCGTGTGAATGTGGTCCATCGTACTAAATCCTTTTCGAAACCCTGCTCGCTCACATGGCTGTCCTTCGTCCATTGTTCTGTCAATTCTGTTTAGAATTACTCGAGTGTAAAGTTTGTAGATAACAGACAGCAAGCAGATTGGGCGATACACACCGATATCGTGTAGGTCACCCTTCTTGAACAATAACACGGGCTTATCGGTCTTCTACTGAGTAGAGACCTTGCATTCAGACAGGTAACTTGTGAAGACCCGAGCCAGTGTGTTCACAGAGGCTGGCGGAAAGTTCTTCAGGTGTTCTGATCTTATCCTGTCCGGACCTGATGCTGCTCGATTTCTTTCCGACGAAATGGCATATCGGACTTCGGAAGGTAGAATCGGTGGTACAACATAACCATCCTCCTTTATTTCATATAAGGGCAGGTGAACGTGGCTATCGAAGAGATCTGAGTAGTATTCGTGAATGATTTTCCCCATTGCCTTGCTGGACGCTGCAAGTGTCCCGACTGGACGTCGGAGTGCAGTCATCTTGTTCTTGTTATTGGCGAAGCTTCGGTGGGTTTTGCGAATGCTTTTCCCAGCCTCTGCAGCTTCGACCATTACTGCTGCTTTTCTCTCTCATCTTTTAACGATCATCTTTTAACGCCTCTCCGCATTGTTTTGCAAGATCGAACTTTAGTTCGCGGTTGCCTGCAGCTCGTGCGATTCCACGCTCGCGTATCAGCTCCAGTGTTTCTGGAGACAGATGTCTTTTGGTGACTTTCGAACTCTGAGCTTTCATAGCGCTAACGTGAAGATGTTGAATGAGCCGATAGTATTCCTCGTCGATGTTATTGACAACAGAATCTTCCCAACACCGACTAATGAATTGAATAAGTCCCAGTTTGTGGTGGTTCTGGGACCTCGGTTTTTGAATTTGGCCGCTTTTTCTCCTTTTCGCGAGAAGTAGAATCTTGCAAGGAAGAGGCGGTGGTCTCATCCGGTGTAGAATGTTGGGACAACAGCGACATCGGTTAGGCAAAACCATCTATTTACAATGTTGTGATCTGTTTCGTTGTGGTACTCTCCATTAGGAGACTCCCACGTCCAGCGCTGAGGGTGGGCCTTCTGGAATTGCGAGTTACCATGGATTGTCTTGGTCGCAATGATAAACTCAGACAGCAGGTCACCCTAAACGTTCCACTCTAATCCGTGGGTCCCAATGTGACGTTCTTCAGACCTTCTTCTTGGTTCAATCTTGGCGTTAAGATCATCAATAATGACTTTGAAGAATGTACGGTCTTCTCTGTAGAACTTCTGCAAGTCCATGTAGAACGCTTCGACTTCTTCTTCGTCATAGTTTGTTGTCGTTGCGTAAACGACGAAGATTGCCAAAGCCGGTATTGATCCACATCTTTTTAATCGTAAACGACCGATTCGGGTTGTTAGTTGTTAGAATGAATCGATGTTCATGGACAAACTCTTGCTGACGTCCGAGGAACAGTTCTTCTTCCGTGTCATAGACGGCGTTGAATGGGTGGCATCGTCTCATCTCGGCCAGGGCGATGACGTGGTACCTTATCCTTCTTGCTTGCATGAGCAAGTCTTCAATCGAGGACTCGGATGCAAGTGTACGTGCATTGTAGGTACAGATCGTCACCATAGTTCCTCGTAATCCAGCTACTTCCATTGGCCCTGAGATTTTACCAGCCTCTCCGTTCTCGTCCTGCGAAATCAACGCTGCGAAATTGGGGGCTTTTTCGAGGTCAGGAGAATGAGGCCCGTTTTTTTACTGTGTTTAGCATTTTTGATACCCACGTATTGCTTGCTGTGCTCTGAACGTAGGGTGCTGGGTATACTCACGGGTAGCTTACCAGGCTCTACCGGAGTGGACATGGAGGTTATTTGTTGGAAGCGACTCCTAGCTGCACCCATATACTTCCCTGTCACTTGATTTCAGGTTTTTGGCAGAATTAACTCGTAGAATACAATCCGCATAAGTGAGAACGCACCCACACGCTCATGCATGAATACGCCTAGCAAATACAGAAAGTATGTGTCAAATTAGCGCAGCAGAAACAGGAAGTCTATCCCCTTGATCCATCTGCCTTTCAGGGAAGCAAAGGTCGCTTTTGGCCCGCGATTAACCCCGTATCTGCCACCTGGGGACGGGCCACGCAACCTCGCGACTAACCGGCTCGAGATCTCTTATATGAGGGAGATCTGTGGATATGGAGGAAAACCAAGAAAACGTTAGGTGACTATTATGAAGAAGCGGTCGTATATCTAAACTCTAGGAAAAAAGGATTCTTGACAACTGTTGAGAGGAAAAACTTAAATGCTCATTATCTCCACTGGCAGTAAAATATCACATTGTCTGCTGCCACTCTACTTTTTGATAATCATTATTGAGTAGGGTGAATTCATCCTAGAAACTCCAGTGGCTAAACCGAAACACTACAACGATAAACGAGAAGAACGATAGTAAAGAAAAAAGAAGAAAGTCAAGAAGTCGGATAAAGAAGCAACACAAAGTAGTCACTGCAAGCTTAATCAACTTTTTGCTTAGAAGCGTCATAATCATTATCCGGCCAGAGTACATCGAAGGCCTCCTTAAATTCCGACTATATGTAGACTTAAAAACATGTAACACATTATTATCAAAGCACGGAACTCAGAGACAAAATGGATGGAACCGTTTCTAATGAGACTATGAACAACATCTGAAAAAGCCCAAAGGAGGTTATTATTAACTATTTTGATCTGTTAGTGAGTCTACACGTGGTAGATAAAAACGTTATGGATAAACTCGAGTCATTGCGGCTTTGTAGAGCTGTAGAACGAATAGTAGCTGTACAACAAGTAGAAACTAGAACAATAAAACAAACACTAAGTGTAACAACAGTGCAGCCAAGTTCCTTCAGCGTGTTAAGGCTCCTTCAGTGTCAACCTCTCAGATACTTAGTTTATGAAAAAAGTGTCGGGAATTGTAGTAAACAAAAACATCACGCGTTACGCGTGGAATAGGAAAACTACACATCCAAAGACCGACATATTACTTGGTGGATATCACGATGTTAACTTTTTATTTGCAGCCTATTACAATTTTCAGCTTAACTTGGTTCATTACCAACTTGGGCATCCGAAATCAATCCCGTTGACAATGATTGCTGACGGTATTGGTCAGTAGAAAAGCGAGCTGAGAGAAAGACGAAACGAATCCCGCATGGCGTGATAGGAAACTCATTAGCCCCGGAGAGGGTAATATCACTTTCGTTCCCCAACGCAAACACCTGCGGTCCGGAGTTTTGCAAATATCTCAGCACATTGTGGTTGTATCTGGTAAATATTGGTCGCACAATGTCTTACCTGAGCGTGGAATGTGTCTGGAATCTGAGGTCAGAGAATTTGCCTTAGGTATAGCGCTTCGTCACGCGTTATCACAAGACATCTCTTTTTGCGGTTTATCACTGAGTTTTTGGAACTTATCCAAAACGCTTTAAGAGTTTTAAGTGCTAGCGTTTTAGATTTCTATGTTGTTATGTCCATAACGGAGAAGATTTTAAGGAGAAAGTCATTGTAAAGTTGAAATTCGCATTGGAATCTAAAGCATTAGCGCGTTTTGAAGCGTTTCAGATAAATTCCGAAAACCCATTGTTGTACCGCAAAAAGGAGCGCCTTGTTAACACTCGTAACCTCGTGCTATACCTCAGGTTGATTTTTTCGGCTAACTGAGCTACGCATATTCCTCACCCATGTAAGACTGTGCGTGTGGTTTCCATGAAATGCCTGGAACAATTATAAACATCAAAACGGTGAAATTTACAGGAAGCCGTCCATTATTTGGATAAAGATTTACGTGTTAAGTCTTGTTGGCTGAGGTTATGGAAGTGTTTGCCTGAGTAAATTGAGTGTCAATTTGACATTTCCATGCTCTGAAGAAGGCGAAACCACTGTAACGTCAGCTATTGTACATTAATAAACGATTTAGTAAGAATCTCTTGTCTGTTCATGAAGAAAAACAGTGAAATACTGCTGAGTCTGCTATATGAGGCACACTGTGCTCAGTTTTCAATTAGCAACGTATTATTATTATTATTATGCCATCGCTGGAGGTGATTGATCTATACGGGCGCGTGTGGCGCCGTGGTTAAAGGCGCCCTGCAACATGCTTGGGATCGATCCTTGCGCCCTGGGTCCAGCGAGCCCTCCTTCCATCCGGGGTCGGTTAATTGGTAGCAGACTTTTCTGGAATGATAGCAGCACTGGCTCGATACATTGGTATGCCACCGCGAATCATTGTAAAGACCAGATATGCATTAAGCTCCAACGATGCTTAATGAAGTCGAATCCATGACGCACTGCTCAGAGATTGATCAAAGCTAAGAGCCTAATCCTTTATCCTTTTTACTATTCCACTTGGCACCAATACGTCGATGACGCATGAAATGCATAAATGTCGTACCAATAAAAAAATTGCGAAATGAACCCAAATTTTCCAACGGAAAGAAAAATTCCAAATAGGGACAGTAGCGTGATTGACAATTGTGACGGAGTGCAGAACACAGAGTACACAACACGTACATTTAATAGGTACAGCGAATTCACTTCAAAAACCAAAAATATCAGGAACTCTACGAATCAAAAGACGAACCGGTGAGAGAAATGACTGGTTACAACGCGCGATTTCACAGGATATCCCAAAATGATGTTTTAACGCAAGAGGGGCTTATTAAAACACTCACGTGAATTCCGTGCGCTTCGTCTCCACGTGGAAGACTCACCAGTGGACTCATAGACAACGATGAGTGTGAAGGAGCTGTTTTGTTCCCAGTGCCGTTGAAATTTAGGTTTCCTGGTTTTTCTTTAGAGTTTATGGAGACACCTGGCCGATTTAATTGTGTATAAATTCGTCCCTTCAAGGCCTTGATAAATGCAAAATCCGTCAAAATGTTAGCTATTATTAACAATAGTATAACGACACCACCAGTTTGCTTATTAATAAATGAATTAAAAATGTCAAGGTTAGAGCGGTCCCAGTTTAAATGAGAAAAATTAGCGCGCCATCGGAAAACCAGCGTGGTGGCAGGTATTGATTGGTATCTGCGTCAGGCACGGACGAGATTATCTGCACTGCTCAGGCGACGAAAGATCCCACTGTGCCAGACGCGCTAAACGCGGCGCAGTTGTTGGCAGTAAGGTGGTCTTCATCTTTTTCTTTCTTTAATCTTTTATCAAGACTTTAAAGCTTTTTCTGTGTCAACCAATTGATCCATTTGAGCTATGTGAACGCTATCTAGAGTTGAATCATCCCTCCAAGCTGGCTACAATGGTGCCTAGTTCTCCGATATTATCTTGCTGTTTTTATCAGTTTACAGTTTTATCACGTTACAACTTCACCTGTCAATATGTTCATCCACTAATTCGTTCGTTGTTATTTGTGCGCTGATGTTAGTTATAAAAAAGGTTTAATTATTCACGTTTAAGACTACTACCCGCGGTGCAACAAAAGAAACAAAAGAATCGCGTGGCATGCCAAGAAGATGAATAACCTGAACCACACAGGGAAGCGTTCTACCACTGGACCACAGGTATGTCCTATAAATTTTCTTTAACAGAACGGAGAAAAACGAAGAGTTAGGGAAAGATTTAATTTCCACTGGTTTGCGAAGAAGTTTTGAAAGTGAATTTAATGTCGAAAAAATCTCTTTGCTTGCATTCGAGGGAAGGAAGTTTGCAAAGGAGTCTGCATCTTGATCCATATTAGTATAAGAAATCACTGCAAGCCCAACTATACTGTAGGCAAACTATACTGTGCAGTATCTTAAAACCAACTTAATAACCAGCAATTTTTTTACATGATCGAGCTGATCCGAGGTTGATATGAAGGTTTTACTCGCTAACGGCTTAGGATCTCCCAACTGTTCATCACCTCATCGTGGCTCAGAGGTGTTCCTGGGTGTCGGGCTGCGATGTACAGCGGGGGTTTCAAGCACCTGCCAAGTTCTCTCAAGCTGAGAAAGAGTCCGGTGTCTCCATCAGGAAGCCCAACTAAGAGCAATCCAATACCAGGATCCATTACCGTCCTGGTACTAAACAAGTTGCATGGTAGCAAATCTCTCTCTGATCTACAGGAGCGGCGAATGCTTGTGGTGGTGACGACCTGGAGCAGACTTTGGCCTAGTTAACCTCTGGGCTCCAGGAAACCACAATGGCTAAACCATAAACCATCAAAACTCCGAAAAATGGTTATTATGCTGTGGTAGACACGACTATCGAGGACGGGCCGTCCAAGTAACCAAGTGAGTAAGTAACGTTTCGGTACTCTCACCCTCCTGAGAACTGCTTTGATTCGAGCCGATGTTCCACAGCTGGTCATTGCCGCGATTTTGGTGTTCGCCGTTGCATCGAGTTAAATCGAGTGTAGAGAACACCACTCTAGTGGAAACTTCGCTGGACGGTATCCTTTCATACGGGACGGTTGTCGGTCGATTTCTGACATCCAATATGATCTCTCAATTTGGCTGCCAATGCGCTCTGTAACACTCGAAGCTTTGCTCGCTGGCAGGTAGCGTGGCAACATCTCAAAACCGACTTTGATTAATCCGTACGACTCTGAAGAAGGCCAAGGCCACAAAGAATTCGTCGGATAAAAATTGTATACCAACCTCGTGTTGGGCGAACAATGTTGAAAATTGCACTACGCTGTTTTATACAAGAGTCTTCTCAGATTTGGTTACGATTTAATCTATGCCTTAGAATACTAGCACAACTGGAACTTTGAACAGATGGTTTTGCTGCTTTTAACGGTTTGACACTTGCGTACCTTCTTTTTTCTAATTCATCCGAAGATTACTACATCCGCTGAATCTCTGCGCGGTTCTATTTGTTGCATTCAGAAATTTCTGTCCAAATGTTTTCATCTCGGCGTGGCACTTACTCCTCTTGGATATTCCTAGCAGTCTTGTCGAGAATAGTTTATTTGGTATTTAAGGTATTTCGCCCACAGAAACGACTTCCCAACGTATTTTTAATGGACAGAAATGGATTAACACACATTTCCAGTCAGCATTTTGTTGATTTCATGTTCGGTTAATCACGTGACTGTGTCGCTTGTTCTCAGGTGCGAAGACATCAAACGCGGATGTAGAGTGGATCTTGCAATTTCTCTGAGACGCAGGGTTCACTGAGGAGAAAAGCTCCGTACCTTTGCTGCGTTTCATTGAATCTCATCTGCTACCAGCTACATAAAAATGTGTCCCCGGTGTGCATGTGCTTTCGCATTTTGCATGTTCATTTTTCAATATTCTACAGTGCAACGAGAAATGCAGAGCAAGTACCTCAATGGTGCAGCGTATAATTCCCGAGACACCGGAGAGAGTAGTCGTAGTTCAATTTGACCCGGGGTCCAAGTTTTGCGAAAATTTCGGCATCGTTGTGGTTGTAATCTTAAGTAGTTTGGTAGTAATATTCCTACACTAGATGGTTGGGAGGGTTGTTATGACTCGGACGAGTCCAACCAGCACCGTTCTCGTGATGAGCGACATCACTACCACGATGCTACTCGCTCCTTTATGTAACTGAACGTAATTGCTGCAAGTCGTCCTTATTCACTCTAATTTATGTACACTAGACTGAGCTCTTGGTCACTTGGACTTCATTTTCTTTTTTCTCACAATAATTAAAGTTCCACAAATAAATTACTAATAATCGCGTTACTAATCGATTAACTCGAAAAAACACTATGGAATGTCCATTCGTCGCATAACCTATCATGTTGCCCAGTGGTTTCTGTTCAACTGAGAGATACGAGAAACCCCACACTCGAAGTCCTCGTTTATTATCGATTTTGGGGAGAACAGAACTGTGAGTATATCGCTGACCTCTGAGTAGCTATGGATTTAGCCTTTTCCGAGATACCGGTTGGGATATCGAGTTTCTTATGAGATTGATTACTTTTCTCTGGCATGTGAACACCCAGTACTAGTTCGCAGCTCAGCACCTAGGAGTGCTAATTGCTTCAAAAACTATAGTTACTGTTGAAATGTTGTATAAGGACTGCGAATCTAAACGGCTGAAGCAGTGCGTTAGCCACCGGATCAAGCAGACTTTCTTCTCTTTCTCACTGCTATACGTTCTATGACTTGATAGCTTAAAACACTGGTGTAAATCTAATTTTTTTTTTTGATTTATTCCCATATTTCAGCAAATATGCAGCAAGTGAGCGAAAAGGATTTTATCAAAGCGAAATTTCCTCGACAGATTAAGATTTCACTGCATGAGAAAGGGTTAGTTCCAAAAAAAGTTCAGTGCCTGAACCATTATTCCGTTTCTGTACAGTACACCCTTATATGTTTTCTAACAGCAGCACTCTTAATGATCATGCTATACATAATGTTCCAATCTAGAAATCAAATAAAAAGCTCTGAAGCTCTCGGCTTCGATCAATCCCTGAGGGATGCGCTATGCATTCGACTACATCAAGCGTCGTTTGAAGGTGATTGGTTGCATATCTGGCCTATACAATGACACACGGTGGCCTACCAATGTATCGAGCCAGTGCTGCTATCCTCCCAGACAAATCTGATACCAATTTACCGACCACGAAGGGATGGAAGGCTTGGTGGGCCATGGGCGCCGTAATCGATTCCACGTGTGTGTTACAGGGCGCCTCCAACCACTGCGCCACATGCGGTCAGAAAGCAAATACTTACAGCTAATGCTTACAGCAAGTTTTGTCAGTGAGAATTAAACCATAAGTACTTCCACATTTTATTCGTAAATGCCGAAAAAGCAACCTCATGTTTAATTCGTTTTGCGATTTAAATCAAAAATATCGAAGGAAAACAATATTTTGAACGGCTTCCAAACTTTTTGATAGATGGCTCCTACAAACCTGTCGGGCTAAGAACAGTTTTGTAGGCAAATCGTGTTCTGAATTGTGTTTTGTGGAATGTGTCCATATCTCTCTTGCTGAAATATTCGCTCTCGAATCAACAGAAGTGGGCACTCGTGCTAAAGTACGCCATACGTTATCAATTTCGCGTCGTTGCTTCCAGATCGGAAGTTGTCGTGCATGCAAGCATTTTCATTGGTTCGGACCCTCAACTCAAACAAACCAGAACCAATTCATTGTATGAGTCATCCAGCAGAGATGTACTTCTAACATTTCACCCTTAACGCTTTAATCCACTGATGCGCTTAACTTCATCCTCACTCAAAGGACAGTTTAAGGAGTTTTCAAATAGTTTCCAAACGACTCGCCTTCATATCTACTTTGGGAAGCACAGTATTTTTTGCGTTCTATTCGTTTCCTCTTCTCCATTATCTTCGAAGGTCTTGGGAATTTTGCATGTAGATTCGGTTACTGCTCGAGGGTTTTCGTTTTCGTTATAAATGTTATTTCATGTTGGTGGGATCGATTCTCTCCAGGTAACTGAGATAGCCGTCATGGAGCGTTCCCAAGTGGAATGGTGGCACCAAGTGAATGTTAAACATTCTGGTGACAATTTTCCTACCCCGGAGAGATGCGAAGTTTAGTTTGTCGTAGCTGATCGAATCAGCACGTAGCTCGTGATGAATGGCATCACTTCTACGGCGCTATCCCCTTTCTGATGCAACCGACATCTGGTAATGCAAAACAATACCGATAATTGCTGCAAATCATCTTTATTCATTCTATTGCAAAATTCTATGTACTAGATTGAACTCTTGCTTGGGCACTTGTTAACCCTACCGCAAGTTTCCAGCTGTTGTGGAAGTGGTTTATTTCCTTTGTTGTCTCATTAATTAGATTTGCACAAAGATATCACTTGCAAACTTTTTTATTTACTGCCTACTATTATTATTCACGGGAGGATGACATTTGACATGCAACCATTATAATGCTGAGATATCTGCAAAACTTCGACCCCCAGCCAGATTCGATCCTGCGGTCGCACTTTCTGGGGTTCACGTCTTACCAACTGCACCACTGAGCCTCTTGCTTCGCATTTCTGTTAGCTAGTTTTCTACCTAACGATGTCATCAAGAACCATCTGTCTACGGGAACAATCTGGAGAGCACAAATCGGCATTGAATGCAGTTAAGCTGAGGCTGTAGTCGAAATCACAATGTTAACCTTTTATTTAGTACCTACTATTATTTTCTACTGGAGGACGCGATGTGGAATACAACCAGTATAATCCAGAGATATTTGCAAAACTTGGACCTCAGCCCAGATTCGAACTCGTGATTACACGAGTTACGTGAGGATTACTGATGGCACCTTTAGCTGGCGAACAGGCTGAGAGAAAGGCAAAACAAGAACGTCAGTCTTGCAGAAGGTAAAACGTGAGCCCTTGGTAGAAAACCTCCATTCGTCACAGTGACTTAGGTTGCCCAGTGGTTTCAGGATTGTCCAGTGATTTCTACTTAGTGGAGAGGAACGAAAAACCTCACACACGTCGTCCTTTCTTCTTATCACTATTATGCAGAAGGGAACTGTGAGTAGCACCCTGACCTCTGAAGAGCCATGGATTTACCGTTTTTCGAGATCCATATTGTAATATCGAATTGCTTGTCAGATTGATCAGCTTGGTGGTGTATGAGAACACCCAGTACTAGTTCGTAGTTTAGCACCTAGAGGTACTCCGTTGCTGTAATGGTAAATTGCAACCTCGTTTTTTTTCTTTACTTTAGCACTTCTTTCTGTCAGACTGTCAAATTTCAGTGCTACTGCGTCTCAAAAGAAGCTAGGAAGTTTCCTTATTCAAGGGCTTCCAAGCGTAGGATGTTCGCTCAGTTCAGCCCTGCTTCTGGTCTCAAAAATGAACACAATGCTTGCTGCAAACAGAGCGACTTACTGTGCAGAATCAAAGGTCAGTTTAGCTACCTAATCCGTAGAGCTTTGTTCATATCTTTGTCTTTGGTACATTTCTTGACAAACACATGCTTTTCAGCATGTTAATCTCGAGTACTGTAGTTGAACTGGCAGCAATGCTTTCGCTTGAATTGCTCTGGAAGTCGAATCAACTCGAAGTGGCTGCCGATTCCTAGAAATGCTGGCGGATTCGTCAGAATGACCGAACAATACATGACTGAGCAACTACAGTGTCAGTTGTTGTTTTTCGATAGATATATTACAACAATAAGTACTGGAAGTAGACGTTAATTTCAAAGTCCTCAATCACTATCGCGCGAAAAGGTATTGCTCCAACCTCACTTGAGTGCAAAAATGTGGTGTGCGCGAGGTGCGAGAGCTGATAAGATTGAAAACATAAGACTCTCCATTATTGATAAGGGTAGAGAGTTTGTTGTAATTCCTCATCATTTAAATGTTGAGATAACGGAAAAACATCTTGAGGATGCTTGCCTTTATCGTTCGTCGTCTGAGTAGGAATTTAAAGGTCAATACCGAAAGTTAAACAACGAATGGGTTAAAATGGCAAGGGCTGTTAGGTTGAAACCATCAGTTATTTCTCATCTTAAAGTTTACTTACCAACATGTCCCGTCCTGTCCTTACTTATCAAAACCCATAAGTTGGTATCCAGCGATGATCTCGTGTCTACTGGTCTATCGTTATTTAAGGTTAGATCTATCATTAGCTGCGTGGTCGGGCCAACGGATAGAATAACGTGGTTAATAACCCTAATACTTAGTTGTTGAAGTACATTCCAGCTCATCTAACGAACACCTAAATGTTCCTGGATCGTCTACGTAACGCGCGACCCAACAGCGTGTACGTGGTGGAGTCCTTCGACGTCACTGCCCTTTATACGAACGTATCGATTGACTCTGCTATGCAAGCCATCCGCTAGCTTATACAACACAAAGGAGCAATAAACATGTACGGCTTCTCGATTCGGCAGCTGATGACACTTTTAAAGCAGTGCCTGAACTGCTCAATCTTCAGATGGTCAGGGAGGCATTACGCACAAATGAGAGGGCTGGGCAATGGGACAACGACTGGCACCAAGCCTTGCCATTGCATTCATGCCTAAGGTGGAAGCACCAGTAATCGACCTTGGGCCGTTACTCTACTGTAGATATATAGATGACCGCTTGGTCATTTGTTTAACACAAGAAGAAATTGACAGATGTTTCGAGTTGTTGAACGAACAGTCAGAGTATATCAAATTCACCTGAGAGAAACCAAAAGAAAACTGGCTTCCACTTCTGAACGTGCAAATTAACCTATTACAAAACGGCTACATTACGAAGTGGTATCGAAAGCCAAGTAGTAAAAACATCTTCATTACCTCCCCTCTCACCCCTTCCACACGAAAAGGGCGCTTGTCAAAAAAAATGTTTCGAACAGCTACCAGCGCGGGCACAGGAAGACAGCAGAGAGAGGAGTCCCTGAACTTGGCGCGGCAAATAGCCATTTTTAATGGCTACGAAACCGTAGCTCGAAATAGGTGTAGAGGAAACCACAGGTACCCCAACGATAACTCTAGCGACAATAAGGTTCCGTTTATACTTCTCTTTATTTCAAATGAAGTAAGTGCAGCTATAAAACGCTGTTTAAGAAGGGCCGGTCTAGAGAAATCGGTAACGATAACTAAAATGCCACCGAGTAATCTAAGACGCCAGCTAGTTCGTAACCGCCTATACGACCGTCTATGTGCAACGCAAAATTGCATAGTTTGCTCCAATGGTAGAAACGGTGACTGAATGACTTCGAGTACAGTCTATCTGATCTCTTGTAAAGCGTGCAGGAACGAATACGTTGGCGAAACGGGTATACCACTTTGCGTCCGTATAAAAGAACACCTAGTCGGCAAAAGTAAACGAAATGCTCCACTAGGCATGTATAGGATGCAGAGACATGACGAAGAAGATTTTGAAGTAAGGGTTACGATCCTCGAGCAAGAATCGAGAACACAAGCGCACAAAACTCTAGAGGCATTCTGGATTAATTCCAAGAATCCGAAAATGAACCGCAGGGAGGAATGCCTCGTTATCACGCGTGATATTGGACAGTATATAAGCCTGTTATTCTGATGGGAGGGGCACATTACGCTTCCATGTGAGTTCTGTGCGGTCGGTCTCCACGTGACATATTTAGTGGAAGACTCATAGAAACCTGTGAGTGTGCAAAGACTCTGTGTCCAATGTGATTGAAATCTTAGTTTAGCATTTTCTCTGTTTGGTTATGGAGGTGTTTAACCAGGTAGATTTGGTCAACTTGACCTTTCCAGGCTCTGAGGAAGGCGAAATTCGCGGAAACGTCGAATTGTTCTGGAATAAAAAATAAAATAACATCACGCATTTGCTCAACAAAAATATAAGGAATAAATACTATAGCCAATGTAGTTCGATGCATTGGCAGCAGTTTCTTAGGGTCTAGTTCGTACACTTAGAAACTCCAGAATCTATTTGAAACTGTTTCAGTGAGTTTTAACTGGCGCATAGCATTGTAACACATCTCTGGAAACCGTCGTTTATTTATTCAATTCCGGCATGAATCATCAAAACCTTCTTGGATTATTCAGCTGACAAGAGATTGGTATAAAGTAATTATTCGGCTAACGTCTGAAGGTGACGAACACGACTAAGCATTGGCCGAATAAACATTTTACAGCAATGTTATGTCAGCTCAGTTATCCGAGAAGTAGTTTTAGTCGTTTGAAATAACAGAAGTGGAATTAACAAAGACTTTCACCTTTTAGCCTGAGATGGCCGTAAATACATCAAAATCATCTATCCAATGTGCTATATCACACTGTGTATAAATAATGAGACTTGTTTACAGATTTGTCACCGCGTCGACATAGACTGCCGAGTCATTCCTTGGGTTGGGAGCGCACTGAAACTCCAGTTGACGATTCAGTTGCGCGACAATGTGTTTACACCTTTTTCTTCATTTGGCTGTCCACACACCTGCTCGTACGGGGCAGTCATTGGAAGAGACGCTGACTGCACATATCGCTCTGCGAAAGGTGCCCTGAAGTACCTCGTACCTACCTAATTCATTTCATCCTTCGCCATTCAACAAGAAGTTTTAACCATCGAGAAATTTTGTGTTAGTGATGGTTTGATATAAACTGATGGATTTCCAGTTTCTTTTAAAAAGTGGAAATGGAGTACTATGTATTAAGAAATGTTTATGGTACATATGGTTCCTGAGTTCAGTGTCCACAATTTGTCACTTGCTTTTCGAAAGAGAAGTTTTAGTCTGGAAAGCCAACATATTGACAGTAGGCTTTGTCCTAACCAGATCTAGTAGGGTGTACCATTTGCTAAGGAAATGTAATTCTAAACTAAGTCGTGAATTATTTCTCTGAAGAGGATCTGTATACATATTGCAGTGATTGTTATACAATCGTAGTAGTTGATTGATTGATAGTCGATTGTAGTTGATTGCTTCTGTAATACGTTCTGTTATCATTTCAACCGATCTTTTCATATGTATATATATGTATAGGCATTTCAGAGCCTCGAATGGTGTAGTGAAGAGCATGTGAGCCCTCAGAGAGGGTAATCGTTGTTGATTCGAAGCCCACCTTCGATTCTGAGTTTTGCTCATATCTCTGCAACGCTGTGTTCGTATTTAACACCATACTTTACGAAGAAAATTGGCAAGTAGTAACTAAAAACTTGAAGCACTGTGATGTTGACTACATCTTCAACTTAACTGGGTTCAATGCTGATTTGTGCTCCTCAGATCACACCCGTTTACCGGTGATCACTGATAGTACCATTGGAGCAAAAAAATAGGCTGAGAAAACAAAGAAATGGTCTCCGTTGGTGTAGTGGGTAGCACGTGTGTCCACAAAAAAAAAATCCACATCTATACATCTACATTAAAGGGTCAGTGATCGAGGACTGAAGTCTTTATTTACGCGATGGCAAGGACTGGTGCTAATCGGTGTCCTATGGCCAACTCTCTAATTGGTGCAAGATATCTTCCTGAGCATTTGAAGATTGATCAACTAAGAGAATGTTTGAAGAGAGTCGTTAGTTGTTAGATTGAAAAGCCACACATATTTATTTTGCATTCTAGGAGCACGCCGAGAACGACTTGTACTGCAAAGGTATTTGATACGTTCGTATAGAGTGAAGTAACATCGAATAAGTAATATTTCTTTGAAAAGCTTACACAGGGTGATAAATAATCTTTATTCGGCTAACGTTTAGACGGTTCGTTTTCGTCAGAGCCGATGATTCAAGTCAACGGTCCACAGTTGTCATCCATTGTCTTCTATAAAAGAGTATCGCCAGGTGAGCATGCCTCATTCGAAAGATGCTTCACTGAGAAATATACGGCTCTATACGAAAACGTCACATCGGGAAGACGAGCAACTGTGAACCATTGACTCGGTTCATCGGCTCTGATGAACATGAAGAGTCGAAACGTTAGCATAATAAAAATTGTTTAGCAAGCTCGTGTAAGCTTGTCAAAGGAAGACTACATATTATTTGGTCATACCGGGCTTGAAGAAAAGTCGCTTTTCAAATAACATCGAATAACTCCACTACAGGTGTGCTGTTTGGTTGCGCTCACCGTAGGTAATCGAGGAATATTCTGGGGTAGATAAAAAGGTTGGTATGAATTTTAAGGTTAAGATGAGGCTTAGGAAGCATGTTATTCCAGACGTTGGTCAGCCTGTATCACCGATGATAAGTCTAACATTAAACTAGAGGAAGAATCGTCTCCAGAAACATTCACCGACAATCATGACGAAGACAAAAATATTCAAGACGCAGCCAAATCCACATGCAGAAGTTCGAAAACCTTCATAGTTGAGGAATGCGAGGATA
Source organism: Angiostrongylus costaricensis (assembly GCA_900624975.1). Taxonomy (NCBI): domain Eukaryota; kingdom Metazoa; phylum Nematoda; class Chromadorea; order Rhabditida; family Metastrongylidae; genus Angiostrongylus; species Angiostrongylus costaricensis. Next base: position 27,082 of record UYYA01000326.1, read on the forward strand.
CGAACTGAATAAAAAATTGCTAGAATCCGCACAGCAGACTTGGAAGCGGATCATGCAAACTAATAAATAAATGAAATGTTACATTTACACGTTGTCGAATAGTGTGTGCTTTAGGGGAGTTTGATGGCTGATGTCTAGATTTCTCATTTGTCGCAGTACGGATAGCAATACACCCCAACATTAGCTTTATCTCGTTGGCTAATACATGAGCATGGCTAGCGATATTTTCGCAAAGTTTTGTGTTAAATCTTTAAATCTCATGTTTTATCTGTCCCGTACTGCTTCATCAAGTGTTGCCAAGCGATCTGTGCTATTCTCTGCAAAGCATATTTCCCAATACTCCTTCTGAACCTTGTGACAAGGTGTAAGAGTAAAACCTCGAAAGGGCAACGAGATTGAACCAAGGGTCCTGTGCACCGTAGAGTGCCTTTAACTAATTCACTGAACACCCCTCCTATATGCAAACATTGAACTGTTCTAGCAGACACGAGGTGCTAATCCACTTCACCACGTAAAAGCTGACGTTTCGGCGGATTTCGCCTTCCTCAGAGCCTGGAAAGGTTACGTCGACAGCAACATATTCGGCCAAGCACCTTCACAACCAAACAGAGAAAACGCCAAACCAAGATTTCAATCACATTGAACACAGCACCACACGCTCACCGCTTTCTATGAGTGAGTATAACGTGTGAAGACCAACCGCACAGAATTCACCTCGAAACGTAATGTGCCCCTCCCATAAACAACAGGTTTAAATACTGCCCTATATACTGCCCGTGATAATGAGGCATTCTTCCCTGCGGTCCATTTTCGGATTTCTGGAATTAATCCAGAACGCCTCGAGAGCCTTGCGCGCTTGTGTTTTTGGTTCCTGAGCGAGGATCGTGACACGTACTTCAAAGTCCTCCCCGTTATGTCTCTGGGTCCTATGCGTGCCTAGCGGGGTATCTGGTTTATGTTTTCCATCTAGGTGTTCTTTTGTGCGGACGCAGAGGGGTCTGCCCATTTCGCCAATGTATTCGTCTCCGCACGTCTTACAGGAGATCAGATAAACTATACCCGAGCTCATGCAATCACCGTTTTTACCATTGGGGAAAATTATGCAATTATGCAATTATTATGAGGAAGGCGAAATCAGCCGAAACGTCAGCTTTTACGTGAGTGGGGAAGCGAAATAGCACTTCGTGTTTGCTGAGCAGAAGTGGAAGGAATTGTTTAATTAATGCCGAGGTTAATAGAAAGTCGGACGTGGGTGTTCTAGCAGCGTTCGAGAAATTGTAATTTGGTGCTTTCCGTTGCCATTTGAGATGAAAATCTTAGGGAAAACGTTTGGTAGAACGACAGAGATCTAGCTCCTAGGCAATGAGCTTGAAGCTTAGGCAAACTCTTCGTGATTAGTTTCTAGACGATTTTGAGGAGGGTTTTTCAAAAGTATTTGACTACTTTTGGAAATGTGAATAATTCTAAGCTTTTAAAAATTTTCCACATAAACTTATATTGAACTCAGAGAGAAATTAGTGGGAAATGACTAATACCTTTGCGATAACATAAGCCGATGTTTTTTTTCTCAAACTGTGGTGCTTCGCAAACAAATAACTCGAATGGCTTAAAAACAAGCAAACATTGAGAAAATAAAATCGTGAGGAATGACTTTTCTCAAGGCATTCAAGATGGAACAGTTTCAGTGATATCACCGTTAAAATAATAGCCCTTTTTAGTTTTTTGCAGATTTCTTCGAGTTAAACTGAAGTGACGAAAAATATCTTGGCCAATGCTATGTATGACAACTTATAGAGAACTAAAGAGTCGCAGCTCATATTGAATTTTACTGAATAAAAAAGATAAAGGATAAAGCTCTCAGCATTGATCAATCCCTGAGGGATGCGCTATGCATTCAACTACATCAAGCGTCGTTTGAAGGTGATTGAATGCATATCTGGCTTTTGCAGTGACTCACGGTGGCCTACCAATGTATCGAGTCAGTACTGCTCTCCTCGCAGATACAACTGGTACCAGTTTGCTGGCCCCGGAGGAATGGAGGCCTTGGTGAGCTTGGAAAGCGAGGAACGATCTCATGTGTATTGCACAGCGCTTCGGACCAGTGCGCTACGCACGCTCCTATGATAATAGTAATAACAATAATAATGATGGTAGTAATAGAGATTTATAATCAAATTATAACCAATTGACAATCAGTTAAGAGCAGTCCTAAAAGCAAGAACACAGCTAAGTAAGTTTAATTGATTTCATTTTCTATTTCATTTTGTTTTAATTCAAAAAGACACCGCAAGAGACAACTGCTGCTGACATCCGATTCATCCTATTTCGGCTATGCAGAAAGTCCAGATGCCAAAATGTAAATAAGCGACAAAAATTAACATTGGTGGCAACCTCGTGCAGTTTCTTGAATAAAAAGGATAAAGGATAAAGCTGTTGGAGTTGATCAATCCCAGAGGGACGCGCCACACATTCGACTTCATTACGTATCGTTTGGAGGTGACTGAATACATAACTGGCCTTTACAATGACTCGCGATGGCCTAGCGACATATCGAACCAGTGCTCCTATCCTCCCACACAAGCCTGGTACCAATTTGCCGAACCCGGAGAGATGGAAAGCTTGGTTGGCCATAGGCGCAGAGATCGATTCCACGTATGTGTTGCAGGGCGTTTTCGACCACTGCGCCACACACGCCGATATTGGATTTCATAGACTGAAATAAAACCATCGAAGTCCAAAAATCTTTGCCTATATGGTAAGATCTCGCTTGTCTTACGAAGATAAAATTCCGATTATCTGGATATGGCTCTGGTTCCCACTTTATTGCTCCAGTGCTGACATTTCGAACTCGAAATCCGTTGATAACGCAGAATTTTACCAAGGAAGGCGCAGTAGTGTTCCTCAATGTATCGCTGATATTCGCTGTCGCAGCTCCTACACCAGAAATTTTAAAGGCTCAAAATTCTTCAGATATTTAAGAATCGTAAGACATCCCCGAACTGAAAGTATGACGTACTAAATGATAATGATTGTAAGTTTCTGGGTTATTAACCAATAAAAGTAAAATGAAAAAGTGAAAAATAGTACTGGCAATAAGAGCGACAGTAGTAGTATTTTAGCAATGGTGAGTAATATGCGTCTATAATCGTCTATAATATAATAATGTATGCGAATAAGCCATAGAGGAATCATTTCTATGATTCTACACACTCCTGAACTACCAATGAAGCCTATTTATAGAGCAATTATTATCAGCATGCGAAAAACCAGCTCGATAAATTGCATGTTTAATATAGTTTTTGTTAGTCAGTAATTTAAGAGCCAAACCAATTTGATCATTGGTCCTAGTCAAAATTCGGATAGCGTGAACGAGTAGTGCAGTGGTAGTGGGTGGAGCTTGTTATCACAAGCACGGCAAAGGTTCGACCCCGTTCTGGTCGGACTCCAGGAAGCTTCTAACAGATTTGGACTGAAAGAAACTATAAAGTGACTATGCTTACTTCAACTGGAAACAATCATTATTAACTAGTAAGTTACTAAGTATTCAACCCTGGTATAGAATTCTGTAGGGGCACGTGTGGCGCAGTGGTCGGAAGCGCCTTGCAACACACATGTGGGATCGATCCTACGCCCATGGCACATCAAGCTTTCCATCCTTCCGTGGTCGGCGAATTGGTAGCAGACTTGTTTCTGAGGATAGCAGCACTGGTTCGATACATTGGTAGTCACTACAAGTCATTATAAAGGCCACGTATTCATTCAATCACCTCCAAACGATGCTTAATGAAGTCGAATACATTGCATATCCCGCAGGGATTGACCAACGCCGAGAGTTCTATTCTCTTTCTATAGAATTCTGCAAAATATTTTTCAATTTTTTGAGTTTTTTTAGCTTTTTGCTTGTATATCATGGTGGAGTAATTAAGAGAAGTCAATTTTAAAGGATTACCGTACTAATTAATCCACTTCAGAGAAATGTTAGCCTCACGTTGTCATGAAATACTTTCGTCGGCAGTCCATCTTCTTTTTAATTCGCTAATATTTTTGTGCAATCTAATTTTCATTCCGAACATCATCTCAAAGTGGTGTTGGACCTTGACATTGTCCACCAAATACCGGGCCAAACTTAACTACTAGGATACATTCTTTTTCCACGTTAGTTGTGCTAATTTGCCATTCAGAGGAGACATTCGACCCACAAGCTTCGAGATGTGAACATTGCCTGAGCATTCACAGGTCGCTGCTAATTTCCAGTGAGATACTATCTCGTTGCCTGGACGAAAACGTTTTTTTGGGCTGGTTTACTTTTAGCTAGGCTTCTAGAGGTAGAGGACAACAACTTTCGCAGCTTTGTAAATACGGTTTTGATGCCTCCGTTACTAAGAACGCTTTTTCACTCGGGAACAGACCACAGTTTCGGTGAGGCGGCGAACCATTACAGCTTTTATTGAATTCTTTTAGTCATTATTTGAGAAGGCAGACATTAATGTTTGAAAGAATACTTGCCCGTCGTGAGCAGGTTGCTATCATGATCTGGTTCCTAACACTGGTTTACTATTTGTTAGAACATCGGATGTGACATTTAACGTTATACATTTTGTTTAGGAGAACTGTCTGTCGTTAAATGTGGTCCCATATTTTTTGGGGGCTCCGGATGTAAATGCACAACTTCTTTCGACCTGGAGAGACATTACTGACGTTACGAGTTCTCCTCGTTTCCTATAAATCGTAGTTTAAACACCATAAATACTAATCTTCCACTCACCATGAGATCATTGAGAAAACAAGTTCCTTTCGTAAAAGCACATTAAAAATCGATGACTCCACAAAACAGGCTCGTTAATATTGAATAAGCTAAATTTAAAAAATTCGCTTAAAAGCAAAAAAAACCGATCACGATCTCTATGCATTCATTAGCTTACAACTACTGCCCTATTACTTTGGCGTAGTGTTCTTTTTTCTTCGTTCTTGATGTGATCAGCCATTTTCTATGAGCTCCGCAAGTTGTAAAATTCCACGCGGACGAAGAGGAAGGAGGGCGGGAGCATCACGAGCACTCGTAGTCAAATTTCACGGCTCATCGTTGTACTGCTGGGCTCCATTGCACTTTTTTTTAGTGAAAGACGACGAAATCCCTTTTGCTTGGAAATCACAAACAGGTGAAAGGATCAATAAATCGATGGATAAGATTAAGATGTAATTTTCAGTGCGTAGTAAAAATGGAGACAAATTTTGCAGAGGGCATTTAAGTTAAGGCCTTCATCTTTCGCTCTGAAATTTCAGAATTCGGACCTGGTTGGTGGTCTTTTTAAGTAGCTAAAAAATCTTATTCTACACTAAGAATTTTTTCACTACTGTTGTTTTTCTCGAGTAATACCAATCTTTTCCACAAAAAAAGAAGCATTTGCTGCTCTTGAATACGAGCTATTGATCCAAATCGTTCGTTTATTTTCCTCAACAAATAATCCCGCTGCTCCCTCTTTGACAACTCTCAACTGCTTCTGCATTATAAGAAACTGTTAATTCCTCAATCAGTTCTCAGTGAAAAAAGCATCTGCAGCTTATGAACGAATCGATTCCATTGATTTCAAGTGTTCGTTGTTTTCCTCAGTGAAATCCGGTTGGTAGGATTGGTTGGCGTTTAGTTGCACCAAGCAGACGTCAATAATCCGAAGAATGACGATTGAGCTTTAAGAGGGGGCGGTTCAACCGGCGCCAACAGCAGTAGAAGCAATGGCACACAGTAAAAAGCCGGCGGAGTTCTTCGAGTCTTTTCCGACATTAACCTATCCCCTGAATAGCTCTCTATTACACTATTATTTATCTATTTTTGATTTATATGACCTGTTTTCACATGTGGCGCTAAGCTTAGCCTAGTTTTCATTCGTTTCGTTGTCTTGCATATGTAATCCACGACAGATTTCCGGCTTTGCCTGTATATTCTACTACTAGTTGAGGATTTCGTATTCTTTATGAATGTCATTCAGCGCTGGCCGGGCTAGTGCAGGGTTGAGCTACACACTATGCTTGCACTGCTTGACATCTTTAACCATTACACTTGCGCCGCTGCACTACACCTATTACACTTGTTATATTTGATAATAAGCTTTAGAATTCAGAGCGATCGAATATGGAGTTGCTCAGTTCGCCCAGTTATCATCATATATCACCTCTGACACGATCACGTAGTGATGTCCGAACATCATCAGTAATGAGAAGGTTGAACTTACCTGTCATACTTTCTCAATTACTACATTTTTCGAATAGTTTTATTGATCGCCTGAAGTACAGAAACAAGTAAGCTGGCAACCTTAACTGATTTTGTCACGGCGAATGGTTTTCCTTTCATTTTTTGTAGCATCTTGCACGAAATCGAGTTCAACGTCCGTCTACCAGACTTATTAGTACATCGAGATAACCATTCATTAAGAATAATTCAAGAACAAACGAGCCAAAAAAAACTTTTTCTGTAGCTATAAATAATCGTGTGAGGAATCCCATAGGTCTTGCAGTATTCCCTTAGCTTTTATCGATTTTTTAGTCCAGTAACTTTTATTGGTTGCAGGTGATCCTCTTCATCACTGCAAACGATTCCAAAGCTATTTTATCTGCAGCGTTCTTTAATAATTAGTTCTTTTCTACCTAACTAGTCCTTATATAACATAACCAGTACGTCCTTACTTAGCTTAGGAGTTTAACGCAAATAGGAATAAAGTAGAACAACAAACAAGAAATCCTTCTATGTAGCGCATTGCAATGGAGATCTATCTTAGGCTCAATATATATGCCAACGAATTAAATGAATGTTTGTTTCGTTTCAGATCAAATTCGTTTTCCGGCTATGCCTCGCCATTGGCGTACAGTCCATCGACGACGCGATTCACCCGACCATCATATGGTTATGGTGGCGGCTATATGGCAAGAAGTCTAAGTAGATGTGGTATGAATCTATGATGTGGTCAAAAATTATTGAACATACGCGTTCCATGGGCCAGACCTAGGCGATTCCTAGACGTTTCGTTGAATTTTTAGTTGTTGATCTCAACGCGTCTACGACCTAACCAAGCTCTACTCAGCCCGGGTCGATAAATTGGTTCCAGTTTCGTCAAAGAAAGCAACTCCTAGTCGTTCCATCACTAGCCTTCATAAAGACATAACAGAGGCCAAATATGCATGCAACCACCTCAACCATGCTATGAATGGATTCAAATGAATGGCGAATCTCTAAGCTACTGACCAACGGCAATTGCATTATCCTTTATTTATTCTTTTATTAGGTTTTTGATTCTGATTCGAATAGGCTAATGTGCTTCCATAGTACCATCATCATCAGAAGACCTGATAACCTTAAAGTGCTCCTTTCAAAGTACCTAAGAGAACAATCTTCCGATCAGTATACGAAAAGGTGGAAATAACACTGCTTTAAACTACTTGAAATTATGAAAGAGCAAATCTGCTGCTCAAATTGTTGGCTCAAATGCTGGATTTTGGACGATCAATCGACGTTACATGACTGAATTCAAAACTATTGATTTTTTGGAAGCAAAATACAAATTTAAGACTTTATTTTAGCATAACTTTTTTCCTCTGTTTTATTCTTCGAACGGATCATGTACTGTGAGTAGATTCTAGGTTAAGGATTTATTTCGAAGAAATAAATCATGTCAATAATTGCCATAAAAAGGATAAAAGATAAAGCTTTCGGAGTTGATCAATTTTTGAGGGATGCGCCATGCATTCATTCTACTTCACTATGCATCGTTTGGAGGTGATTGAATGCGTATCTGGCCATTGCAATGACTCGCGGTGGGTTACCGATGTATCGAGCCAGTGCTGCTATCCTTCCAGACAAATCTGGTACCAATTTACCAACCTCGAAGGGATGGAAGGTTTGGTGGCCATGGGCGTGTGTTTTGTAGGTCACCTTCGACACCTGGGCCAGACCCGCCCATTGCCAACCGCCACAGTGGTTTGTTATTCATTTTTATTAATCGTTATAACCGAAAAATTATGTAAATCTGGGATAGAGTTTTCCTAGCCTTAACACTGTGAATAGCTCTCAAATTTTTCAACCAAAAAAGAAGTTTATACACACCATTGTTGGAACAACAACCTACACACATGAAAAAAGCCACCGCAGAACTTTTGATAACAGTCAAATTAGAAACATAACCAAGATTCTTAACTAAGTCATTTGTTAATCGGTTATCGATTTCCGTTGTTCCACTTATCGACGATGTTGACGATCAGCCCGTGATCTTTCGTATTACACACTGCATGGCGATGATACGTACGAGTTTTCATTGGCCTGATACACTCGCACACTGAAAAATCACCCGAAGGTCCTGGTCATTTCGTAGAAAGCAGCTGCGGGTCGGCACGCCTACGCCCAATGCAAAGACCAGCATATATATATATATATATATATATATAATCTAAACATTGAAAGCATTATAGTGCTAAGAATCATAAAGCATCTACATTGACGGGGTCGTATTTATGATGCATCGCTCACGGAATGCATATTTGGCCTCTACACCTATTTTCACACTGGCCCTATCATCAAATGTTTCCATGCTTCCAGATAAATTTGCTAGCAATTTGCCAACCTACGAGGAGTGAGTTCAGAACGCGTAGGGGCGGGATAGAATCGACAACGCCGTGTGTATTCCAGAATACTTCCACCCGTTGCGCTACACGCGCACACTCAATAATCTTGGAGAAAATAACATTCTTTTCGACTACCTCCTCATTTCGTCGATCCATTTTTCATTGATACTGCTATGTCAGATCCGACTTCATTGCATGTTATTGGCATCAAACGTTATTGAAACAAATTGTAATAGTTGAACAACAAACACTGTAGTTCAATGTTTTTCATCAATAAGCAGACACGAGGTTGTTAATATAGAATTTATTAGAACACAATTGTTGTAGATCGCATCTCAATTTGACCTTTCCAGGCTCTGAAGAAGGCGAAACCGCCGAAACGTCAGCAATTGTGTTCTAATAAATTCTATATTAACAACCTCGTGTCTGCTTATTGATGAAAAACATTGAATTATCAATTAATGCCGAGGTTAACAGAAAGTCGGTCATGGGAAACACTGTAGTCTTTTTTTAAGGATCGTCGTTGTTCGGGCGTTCCTTGGCAGCAACAGCGCTCACAAAAACACCTCCGTTTCATAATGTCGGAGTACAACGCAGCACACCGCATTTTACGGACAGGTCATCTGTGTCTCTTTTTCGTCCCACTCTTGTTTTCCTCTTCCTTCTCTTCTCCTTCTCCTTTCCTTCTCTCATTCTCCTCCTGTCTTTCTCCCTGTAATTTATATTTGCATAATGATCTTAGTCATTGCTTTCCATTTGCAGGATTCATACCATTTTTCCCCTCTCTTTCTGCTCGTTTTCTTCTATTTCTTGTTCTGTCATACATTGCAACATAGTCGTCTCACTCCTTCAATAATGCCAATTTTGCTTTTCAGATATCCTTATGTGCGCTACAGTTATGGAAACACGGACACGGCCCTTGGAATCGCTACGCAGTCGGAATCAGTTGGTACTTTTGTATTTCGAAAGAATTTTTCGAGCATATATGCAATGCTATTTGAAGTCATACAATAACTAAGCTCCCAAGTGCATCAACGTTCCTAGACATGAATTAAAGTGCTGTTTCGATTCCTTTTGTTATCAAAATATTTTAGTTTTGAGAGAAAGAAGGTCCAGTAATGCTTTAAAGACCTGGAAAAAACTTTATATAGACAATGTCGTAACTTCTACTTACTACCCATTCTTTTCCATAGTAGGGTACTATGTGAAAAGCAACCACAAGGAAGCTGAGATCTGAGTAAAACTTGAAAGCCTCCGTTAGGCTTCGCACTCGCGGTTACCCTACCGGCGCCTCACGTGCTATTCACCATAGCACCGTTAGAGTAAAAACATGGTTGAGAGAAAGGCAAAACGTAGTGTGGTGGATAGCTTGTGGGTTCTCGGTAAGGGTAATCGTGGGTTCAAAACCCAAATGGTGTTTCGAGTTTTTATCATATATCAGCACCTTGTACATATATATTACAGGGCACCTCTAACTGTATATTACAGGTCGCATGTAACTACTGCGCAATAACTAGTAGTAATCCAGTGAAACGAATGTAATTAAAAACTTTAAAGACAGAGCCAATGCAGGTGCCCCCGCAGTTGTGCAGTCTGCATAGAACCTCGAAAGCTTTCTTCTTTCTTGCTCTATTTTTGTTTGCAGCAGACCTAATCACTTTGAACTCATCAAAATAGTAGGTATACATGTAGAAAAAGTAAATAAGTGAAATTATGAACAGTGTCGTGGAATTTTCACCAGAAGAAGCGCTATTACTATAAATTTATTCTATTCTTATGTTGATAGGAGCACTAAGAATTCTCTGTTTATCAATGCCACATGAATGGAAGCGATTTAATTTTCAAGTAAACGTTTCCGGTCACACTACTCGATATATTGATTTTTTCGATGTTACAGTTCTTACTCATTTATTTGCTGACTCATACACATTGATTTTTAGTAGCTAAAAAAAATCTTATCTTATTACTACGTGACCCACCATCAAATATATCACAAGGTGCGAATCCCAGCGCTTTTTGCATTCGATTCGTTTCCTCAGATCCGTCGTCCACGAAGTCTTCGAACATGTTCACGTGTCGCTTCGGTTACTGCTTGACGATTTTCTCGTCTTCGTCACCAATGTTGTTCAATGTTGGTGGAGTCAATCCTATCTGGAATTCTGAGATAGCCATGCAGGGGCATCTTCGTGTGGATTGGAGAGATTCAGCATGTCTCTGACTAGCCGGGTACTAATTTCACGAATCCGGTTAAGGAGGTTGGCCTGTCCAGTGGGGTTCGAATCAGCGTCCCGGTAGGTTGAGCCGTCCACATAGTATACGGGATCATTACCACTGCGTTACCCGCTCCTTTGCTACAAAAACTGAAACCCATTTTTCATACAGTGTTCAGCAACAGAGGATCTAAAGTTCGATCTTAGTTTGTGGACCGCAGTGGTTAGAGATGTCAAGCAGATAGTGGATTGCTCGTAGAGCAGCAGGTGAGGCGTTTTTCAACAATAAAAGAAAATGCGTTCACAACGAGACCATTCACACATGTATTAGAAGTGCTACCAGATGGTACGATGCTGCTGACCAATCATCTCAAAACAAAGCGTGAAAACTTAGCAAAAGCGATAGAAATCGAGAACACTCTGTAGTTTCTAGACATATGGCGACTTTCCGCGTTTGAATAGAGGACAGTTGAATATGTTCTTTTTGTATATTTGAATTCTTGAAAGATAGGTCTTGAAGAATCACGAAGAATTGTGAGGGTCTCGGCACAACAACAATTGGACACATAGTTTGCTTGGCTTATTTTTTCTTAAGTCCATACAGCTATCCTAGGGCATTTTCAAGTCTTCTCCGCTTGCCATCTAGTCACTATGTTGTTATCAATATAGCAGTGAGTCGTAGCATTTGTTCACGCCAAGGTGGATTTCCGAATTGAAATAAAGAACACCTTTTCACGCTGGAGCACCCTATTGCGGGATTAATTCCCTGCTATTAACTGCAATTTCACACTCACGAATATCTCTCTGCCATAATGAGAAGGTAATCCTTTAGGAGAATGTTTCTCTACACATTGTAAATTACAAAAATACTCTTCTGTGGGTGATTCTGTTCGTATAACAAGAAAGCTTCTAATGGATATTTGACGTGTGAAGTTCCGCGAATCATGGAAGATATCTTAGAGATCACCGCCTTGTTTGACAGTTACCATACTAGGTGATCAACTCATCAAAAGTGTTTACCATCTAAGTACGAGTGTGCAATGATTCTGAATGCATACAAACTATGAGTGAAGTAAGAAGGCGTGTGGGTAACGAAGTGCAATGACGTCGAAATCAGAATCTTGTGAAATAAACCCACCAAAATCCTTTTGGTACAAACACTAATGATTTCCACGGGGTTCTTTTGATGCGTGTGAAACAGTGCTGTAGGATTCCTTTCGTATGTGCAAGAGCGAACATTGCTGGCGGGCTTGTCTGTAGAAAAACAAATTGTAATCAATTGACAATCAGTTAAGAGCAGTCCTAAAAGTACGAGCACAGCTAAGTAAGTTTAATTGATTTTATTTTCTAGTTCATTTTGTTTTAATTCAAAAAGACACCGCAAGAGACAACTGCTGTGTACATCCCATTCGTCCTATTTCGGCTCTGTAGAAAGACCAGATGCCAAAATGTAAGCAAGCCACAAAGAGTAATATTGGTAGCAACCTCGTGCAATTTCTTGAATAAAAAGCTTAAAGGATAAAGCCCTTGGAGTTGATCAATCCCTGAGGGATGTGCCACACATTCGACTTCGTTACGTATCGTTTGGAGGTGACTGAATGCATATCTGGCCTTTACAATGACTCGCGATGGCCTAGCGACATATCGAGCCAGTGCTCCTATCCTCCCACACAAGTCTGGTACAAATTTTCCGACCCCGGAGGGATGGAAGGCTTGGTGGGACATGGGCGCTTGGACCATTACACGTGCGTGTTGCAGGGCGCCTCCGACAACTGCGCCACGCGCGCTTTTTCACATAATACCCTGTCATTGAAAATTATTCGGCTTAACTGGGTCCATGCCGATTTGTGCTTCCCAGATCAATCCAGTTGACGGGTGATTGCATGTAGCACATATAGGTCAGCATGGGTGAGAGAAAGGCGAAACGACAGACTCCCATGGTGTGGTGGTGAACGCGTTGGCCCTAGAGCAAGGTTAATTGCGGATTCGAATCTGGACTGGAATCCACGTTTTTCACATTTCTCAGCGTCATAGCGGTTGTATTTCAAATAATACACTGCCGTGAAAAAAAGAATAACAAGCAGTAGATAAAAGCTAAACATTGCGATATTAATGCCATTGTTAATAATATCAGCGATAATATTAGCAATAATGATGATAGTAAAAGGATGGAGGATAAAGCTCTCGGCATTGATCAATTGCTGAGGATGCGCCATGCATTCGACTTCATTAAGCATCGTTAGAGGTGCGTATCTAGTCTTTACAATGACTCGCGATGGCCTACCAATGTATCGAGTCACTACTGCTCTCCTCGCAGATACATCTGGTACCAGTTTGCTGACCCCGGAGGAATGGAGGCCTTGGTGAGCTTGGAAAGCGAGGAACGATCTCATGTGTATTGCACAGTGCTTCGGACCAGTGCGCTACACACGCTCCTATGATAATAGTAATAACAATAATAATGATGGTAGTAATAGAGATAACAGTAGTAGTAATAACAATCGAGAGCTATGTGTTTTCTCTTTCAAATTTCTCAACGATCAAAAATCAAAGATGTCGTTCTGTACGCCAAACTGTGGAAAATAAGATGGGCTGGTCACGTAATGCGTATGAACGACAACCGTTGCACAAGAGCCGTTAGTGACTGGATTCCTCGGGCTGTTAAACGCACAGCAGGAAGACTACCGACCTGACTGTCAGAGCTCTTCACGAAAAACCTAGAAGAGAGATATGAGGCTCAACGAGTCATTAGAGCGAGCAGAACTCACTGGGCTACTTTTGCAGGCGACAGGGAAAAATAGAAGAATTATTGGGGCGCGCGCTCGAGTCACTCGGCGATCAACGGGAGTACGGGTGGTGCAGGTGATGCCCGGTACCAATTTCCCGACCCCGGAAAGATGAGAGGCTTGGTTGGACGGAGACGGAATCGAACTAGCACCATGCTCGTGAAAATGCAGACATCAATACCACTGTGCTAACCACCCTCTGTCGTTCTATAGGTGAATGACATTTGTCTTGTTTGCTATATGTTACTATGGTCCATAATATAAGCATTACTGCCAGTTGGAAGTGTTTTACAACTTATTGGTCTCTGTTTCAGTAATTGTTACAGTAATTGTCTCCACATACACCGGTGACTAATTTTCATATTTCAGTATTGGTTATACTTCCACACTCTACACGTTGACTACCATTCACATTCGGGAAGCGGTTTTTTGTATATTTCGAAATACAGAATATAACTTCTTTTCGATGAACCTCCAATATAATATCTGTGCTCTGTAAGCAATCAACTATTAATAAAAAGGATAGGAGAATTTCTATGTGCTCTAAATATCGCCGGAAAGTAAATGTGACCTGTATAGCCGTATTAGCGGCCGCTACCGCAAAGCTGCCATAACACTTATAGGTGTCACTAGTCGCGAGAATGTTAACCCATAGCGGGCGGAGTGGAAACATGGTGTCCATTTTCATTTCAAGGATTGTAGGACTTTTTTTTACCGCAATATGTATATTCATTCGATAGCGATCCAAAATGGTAGGGGTGAAATCAGAAAAACCATTCTCTACACCTAATGATTTACAGGAAACCTCTTCTCTATGAAGTTCATTGACCGGTATTGTGACTAACAGTTGATTGTCATTCTATTTTAATCACTATGGTCATAATGCAGGTATAAAACATACTGAGATAGGCATAAGCTGCAACGTACTTTGAGGTGCAAACAGCAATGTATTTAGTAGTGGATCATAGTAATACACAGTAAATATAAGCTTACGAGGCTAATAACGTTCTTTATTTCCGGCTAACGTTTCGACGGTACAGTCTTCATCAAAGCCGAAACACAGTAAACAGTTTTGTAAGTACTACAACTACTACTAAGTTTTGTGAGTAGCAATACTACAGTAAATCAGTAAGTAGTATCATGCACTTCGTGCACACCCACAGAACGATAAAGTCTCTTCCACAATTCCCCACAACTCCAATGCACTCTCGTTCTAAAAAAGTGATTTTCTGTTGTGAAAAAAAACCGGAAACCCGTAGCCGACGAAAACTTGTTCGTATTCCATTCGAAAGGCCACGCCAACTGCTCGCGTCTGTTACAGGATAATCTGATTCAGCGTCCTTCATTTAGTAACCCTCTACTAACTAAAAATTCTACTAACCTTCTCTCGTGATCGTCATAATCAGCGATTTATTTTAAATGCATTAATTTTCTTATTTCAGTATTTGTTATGTTACTATTGTAAAAGTCACTTATTAAGCTAATTTGAATAAACCCAGGGAAATAAACAAAAATCGTCTACACTGACTGAAATTCCAAATACGATATCGATTTCGTTCCATTCTGGTAACTGGGAAAAATTAATGACAGAGCAAAAAAAAAGAGTAAGATAGCAAAGTGCGTGCATAAAAATCACCTGGCAACATTACGTAATCCATACCCGAGAAGAACTAAAAGATACATTGATAAATCGGCGTTTATTTATTTACAAAACAATCGCATTTATTTATTTATTTTTCGTTCTTCAACCACTTATTCCTCCCAACGGCTTACCGCGTCATCGTGGCTAGAAGGTGATCCTGGGTGTCCGGCTGCGTTGTACAGTGTGGGATTCGTCGCCGGCAGGGTTTCCCAAGCTGAGAAGAAGCCAGGCATTTCCATCAGGAAGCCTAGTTAAGAGCAAACCAAATACCAGAATCCGTCACCGCCCTGGTACCAAACTAGTCGCATGGTGGCAAATCTCCTTCTGATCCACAAAGGCTGCGACTGCCGGTGGTGAAGACCTTGGTGCAGACTCTGGCCAGGCTGACCTCGGGATTCCAGGGAGCCACAATGGCTTAGCCAGCAAATCTCCGAAAGGTGAAAATTATGCTAGTGCCCGCACAACGAGTGAGGACGGGCCATTTAAGTGTCAAGTATCAAGTACAACCACTTATTTACCATCTTTTGCACTTTTTTTCATGTATTATTTGCTTATTTGTTTATTTTGTTCATGAATCGGCAAACCTCCAACTTTAATTCTATTTATTTTTTATACCTATAAAAAACACTATAGGTAACATTTTTTTTGAGGTCTACTCACGAAATTCTGGCATTCAAGACATCGGAACGAAGAGATGGTTGGAAGGAAAACTGACTTCCTACAATCCGTCACAATTCAACCGGCCCAACTATAGAACTCAAGTTGATCGTATATTACTTCCACAAAGAAATTACATTCGGTTATTTCTTAAATTAACTTATTTCATAAAAAGTTTTCCCTTTATTTTCTTCAAAAACTTTGGACCCCTTTTCCTCCCATGTTTTGTTCAGAAATTCAGATCTTTCCGGTTTGTTTCTTCGCTTTCTTTTTCTTTTCTCTGTTTTTTCTTTCTTTCTCACCTCAAAAAATCATTATAAACTTCTTTGAAATATAATTACAATAGATGGTTTTCAACCTTTTCTCTTTTTCGATAAAAAAAAAATAGCTAAAAGAGGAATTTTTCTGCAAGGAAAATAGTGATCTCGTTTCAAATTGTAATAATCCAAAAAACTACATTGACTATGGTCTCGGCGTTGATCAATCCCTGAGGGATGCGCCATGCATTCGACTTCATTAAGCATTGTTGGAGGTGACTGAATGCGTATCTGTCCTTCACAATGACTCGCGATGGCCTACCAATGTATTGAGTCAGTGCTGCTCTCCTCGCAGATACATCTGGTACCAGTTTGCTGACCCCGGAAGGATGGATGGTTTGGTGGGCCATAGGCGCAGGGATGAATTCCACATGTGTGTTGCTGGGCCCCTCCGACCACTGCGCCACACGTATCTCATAATAATCCTTATGTAAAATATAATTTTCATGACGATTTTCATTTCCAAACGATTTCTTCGCAGAATATGTTTAATCCGAAGTTTTACAAGGAAGGTTTTTATTCAAAAAAGACTACATCAAAGTAGAAGTTAATATGACACAACGAATTCTTTCAGATATATGCCCGTTGATGATGCTGTCGATATGTATAAGAAAAGATGCATGACAGTTGGCACATTATCTAAGGTAAGGTTACAGCAGTACTCCTCTTACTGTTGATTTTTTTCTTTTTTGTAGCGACCACTAATTTTTTCTCTAAAAAACTTTTGGAAGCGCGAGAAACGCCTTTAGAGGTGGCATGCAAATCATGCATAGTAGCTGTTTCGACTGCTTAGTGGCCTAACTGAGCCCTTCATTCCTTTCTGACCGGGAATGGATATCAGAATTCTCCAGGAAAAGCTCCCTCACACCTACAGAGGTTGAGGAATGGCGGTGCTGAACGCCTAGCACCATTCTTTCTCGGTTATCCTAGGATTCCAGTGAGAATCAACTCGACCATGATTCAATGACCCTCATGAAGTAGACGAAACCCTCAAGTGGCACTTGAATCCAAACACAGATCCGAAAACCTTCGTGAATTATGAATGCAAGAAAGCTAGTCGAACGAATGCAGTGGTAGGATCAGCATAAGATGAATTCTTGGATCTTTTAGATAAATAAAACTAATTCTTCTCTTTATTTCATACCTAGCCTTTCCTTTTTCAGTTTTCATTTAAAATTTTAATACGAATGCAGTTTAATCCTAGTAAACAATCCCAAAAAGATCTCTGTTCGATTCCTGCCTGGTTTATTCCTTGTTTCCGTCCACATTCATTTTTTTCAATGCCTTTCCTTCTTCTCCAGAATACGACAAAAAGTATCTTCGATTACATGAGGACTTCGTGTAAAAACTCTCAGATTGAGCTTGAAAAATATCCTATCATCTGCATTTAAAAGGTTGTAATTTACCGAACTTACGTCAAAATTCTAACACCTAAGGAACTTAAGGGTTGATAGAAAGGCGAAACGAAGGACCCGCATGGTGTGGTGGTGAAAATGTTAGCTCTCGGAAAGGGTGGTAGCGTGTCCGATCACCACCGCAAATACTTGCAGTCCAGGGTTTTGCAAATATCTTAGCATCACTGTGGTTATATTTCACATCATACCCTGCCATGAAAAAAAAAGAATAGGAAGTAAATAAAAAAACTGGCTAGATATGAGAATTTATTCAAAACTTCCGACTCCTCATAGTGTCAGTATAAAACGTGATATCAGACATGGATTGTGGAATATCATTTTAGCTTGATGAATTGGAACGTATAACTAATATCCAATGATAAAATAGGGGATCATACCACATTTCATGGTTTTCTCTAGTTCACCTCGCCGTATAGACCACCATGCTAAAAGGTTAATGAAGAAAAATATTGGTTGCTTCTATCGTTATGAAAGAAAAAAAGGAAGATATCAGTCTCTATGATGCAGAAGGTCCAGTGAACGCATCAACAATTCACAGTGGCGCTTTGAACGCCATAATCAAAGTTGGTTCTCCAAAATTACTTAAGGAGTTATAGAACAACTAACGTCATGTGAAGTACAGTGAAAAGTAAGAAAACTCGGTAACTCATGAACTGAACTTTTTTTTATATTCTTTGGTTTGTTCACTAATTTCCCATTCCAAAGCTGAATTAGCATATCAAAATCTGGCCATAACGACTTTTCATCCTTACAAGATGAAATCGTTTAGCAAAACGTCTCAAATCTTAGAGAAATGATCAAATCAAAAGATTTCTACCACGAAAATAATAAAATCTCCGAGGAGCTACAACTTGTGTATTCAGATATTGTTATGGGTCCAAACCTCTTGCGCGACAACGCTTATCTACAAGTTTTGCAACTAACAATAGAAAAAATGAATGGATTGGGTTAGCAAACCCTTTTCAACCGCCTCACCTTCCGCATCTCCAGCCGACTATCTATTACTGTTTCCAGTATCCCAACAACTAATCAACTTAAAAACTCTTCAACGCCTCAACTGCATCAAGAAAGGCTTTAAAAGTACTCGCCTTTTCCAAAACTTTGGAATCTAGTGTGACCGCAGTCAACAAACTTATTGGCAAAGATGTGTAGAATCCGCATAAAATATGTAAAATTTAGCACTACTGCGCTTATTTGGATTAACAAAGTTACGTTGGAGCTGGAGTTTTCATCTATAAACGACAACTATCTTTCTGTCGACCTAATACGTATCAAAATTCTCGTCAAAGACAAAAGAAAGGTTTAATACGAAAAGTTCAATCTCCTTCGTCCCCTCGGCTGCAGAAAAAGATCTTCCGCTGAGCAAGGTTATGAGGCGCAACATAGGCAACCTCGAAAATTTATCGGTCTCAGATCAGGTCACCACTCTGTTCATTAGTGGGTGTTGATTGATGGGATTGTATGCAGCGATCAAATTAAGTATGCCTCAAAGATGTGCTGTACTCCCTGTTAGAGGCTGAATGTTTTTTAAAGTTTCACCTATGTTGTAATATTCCTTCGACGCTTTTTGTTTATCGATTCATCACAGCCACTTTAATCTGGTCCTCGCCTTCAGTATTGGCTATCTCCGGCGACATGGGCATCTCGACGTGAAAAGGATCTGAATCTGTCGTCGTCATTCAGGCACGGAAACTACACCTACTCAAACACATACAATAGGTAAATCATCAATAAATATTTACTTGTTAATTTAGAAAGTCGAACACTTTTATAAAATTGAGCCCTCGGATGTTTTATAAGCATTCTGAATGTAGTCCAGTGATTATGGGCGCTATACTGTACATCTTCATTGCTTATTCTATTCCATATCCTTAACAAAACTTCCTTCTCCACCCATCTAACCAGTAGATTTGTACCCGACTTATCTCGTAGGCAACATAACAAGCACTGATTTAATAGACCCATGGACCTCCGCAAGCCACTGCCACTGTATAGGGCAAATATCATTTATTCACTTCTAAGATATTATGAATGGAATTTAGCTGGTTTAGCCACTGTGGTTCCCTGGAATCTAGAGGTTAGCTAGGCCCAAGTCTGCCCAATGTCGTCGCCACCACAGGCAGTCGCCGCCCTTCTAGATCAGTGCGAAATTTGCCACCACGCGACCAGTTTGGTGCCAAGACGGTGACGGATCCTGGTACTGGTTCACTCTTAGCTGGGCTTCTTGATGAAAACACCAGACTCGTTCTCAGCTTGGGAGATCCTGCCAAGCGGATGAATCCTTCCGCTGTACATCGCAGCCCGACACCCAAGAACACTTCCCAACCATGATGAGGCGGTAAAGCGTTGAAAGGTAGTTCCGTATAGGTCACACAAAACTCGAGCCTGCTACTATTGAAAATATGGTAGGAAAAGAAAAGGCATATGAACATTCTCTTTTCAGACTCAATAGTCGTCTCTACTAAGTGTCAAAAACGTGACGAAATCGTCCTCACCACGGCCGTCATTCAATAATCGAGATTTTGCCGAGCGTCTAATGTATTGTTTCTTTCCCATTTCTTCGCGATTTCCTTCTTTCTCGTCATTTTCTTTTTTGTTATTGAATAGAGATTTCGCTACGTGAAAACAATGCTACCGATGCGTTTTCCCAAGCTCTGATGTATTTTGCTGCAAAAAGAAGATTTCGTAGGGAAAATTTTAAGCCGTAGACTACGAACAACACTATAAACGATTGCCTACAATCCAGAATGATTTCCATATACTTCGGGTTTTTTATATAAAAAAACAAGCGGGAACTGGTCGATACATCAAACAGCATCTTATGGATCATATAATGTATGATATCTGCGCAGTTGTGTTGTACTTCTATAGAAAACTAATCATCAGTTTTGATAAGATCAATCCCATCGTATCGAGGAGTTATCGGCTATCAGAATTTTTTATTACCCTCTTCTCCGTCTATGATTACCGTATATGTTCTCTTTTTGGCCTTGACCATCGCTCACCATCGTCTATCCATCCACGACGCCTTCAGATTTTATTCTAACTTTCGTAATTTATAGTGCTCTGAAACAGAGAAGGACCTATTCGATTAAAACATTGGCCCAAGAGCTAGGTTTCCATTGTTCTAGTTACTTGTCTGCCAAGGTACCTCTTCCTTAGAATTTGTGCACCCTTAGCATTCATTTCATTCCACTCGCTCGCTGTTCCGCAACAGTCATCCACAAAGGTTAATTGCCGGTGACGGCGAATTTCTAGGTTTTTGTCGCAAGCAGCGACCGAGGTTTGTAGATTTGAAAATTCTTCCCCTCTTCTGACTAAGATACAGTACGGACTTGTACGACTGCTCAGTGACGATCCTGCAGGCGAAACCATTGCTTTCTATAAAAGAAAAGGATAAAGTTCTCAGCGTTGACCAATCCCTGAGGGAGACACGATGCATTCGACTTAATTAAGTATCGTTGGAGGTGACTTATTGTATATCTGGCCTTTACAATGACTCGTGGTAGCCTACCGATGTATCGAGCCGGTGCTGCTAACCTCCCAGACAAGTCTGGTACTAATTTGCCGACCCCGGAGAGATGGAAAGCTTGGTGTGGGCCATAGGTGCGAAGATGGCTTCCACATGTGTGTCGCCTCCAACCACTGCGCCACGAAAGCCCTTTTTATTCACTTTTATTTGCTTTCCATAATTCCTTGAATACCTTGGTTCTCCATTTTGATTCCGTCGTATCTCTATATGAACTGATTTCTAACCAAAAAAAAATATAAAAAACATTAGGGTTCAAGAGAATGTTTTGATCATTGAATGTGATTAAAATTTCAATAACAGATTTATTCTTTCCCTTAAATATCGTCTTTAATGCAATTCGATGCAAACCAAGCTTTTTCATACGAACTGCTGATATCAAAAAATAGTCGTTCCCTCTCGAATTAGGGCTAGATTGTAATAAAAGTCATCAGTTGGTTAACTTAATTGATGTTTCAGTTCAACTTCATGTTTTTTAAATAAGCTTAGCGTGATAGCTGGTTGTGAAACTGCTGTGAAACTAACAAGAAACCATTGCATCTACTAGGGCTACCCTAATGAAACTACAAACTACTACGGGTGGTTCACCACAGGATTAACACCTTAAATTTCGGTAGAAATATAATAGTGTTGAGCAATGTGAGAAACTGGACTTAGGTTCCAGTTTATAATATCGACCATATAATACATGAAATGGAAGAAGGTGAGAGGATAGAATGGAAGGAGATTCTATGCCGTACTTTCGACCATACACCGGTAATTTACTATGCATTCTGACGAGACTAGTTACCTGAAAAGCACTCATTTGAACAATAATTTGCTGACTAGGCAAAGACTTCTTTTCCTTCAATAGCGGGATAGCTTTCCAAGGCGTTCTCAAACGCAATCACAAGCAATCGCTCTCTATCGATCGAAAGGAGGAGGTTTGTCGCCTTGAGAATAAGTCCACACCGATACTATCGATTCGTGGATTAGGCTTGCCCATAAGATGGATTTCAGGTGAAAATTTGGAACTTTATTCAACATTAGGTGACACTGACAGCAAGATAGCTTTATGTTGCACATCATAGCTCACTACTTCCTGGAAGCATCAGATCTGCGTCAGTGTGAGAGATGACGATCACCTCCTTCTAGTAAATGGCGTTTTTGACGAGTGTTGTGAATTTAGCAACACTTACAGTGGGTTCCATCGTTGTCATTGTCTTCCATCAAGATTATCATAGTTTTCCTTTCTTCTCTGGTTCCAGCCGTTCCTGCGCAGCTAGACGGATCACATGCTCAGCGTAATGTTACCGGTGACATCACATCATGTAGCAGGTGTGCAAAGAAAAGATTAAGCTTATCGAGAACACGAAAGTTTGAGAACAAATCCTGTGCTTGCTTTTCTAAAACAAGAACTCATTTCCCAGAGCATATTTTTCCTTACCTCCCAACGGTTTACCACCTCATCGTGGTTGGGAGGTGTTCCTGGGTGTCGGACTGCGATATACAGCGAGGGAATTTATCCCCCGGCAGAGTCTCCCAACCTGAAGAGTCCGGCGTTTCCATCAGAAAGCCTAGCTAAAAGTAAACCAATTCCAGGATCCGCCACTGTTCTGGTATCAAAGTTGCATGGTGGCAAATCTCCCTCTGATCTACAAGGGCTGCGGCTGCCCGTGGTGGTGAAAACCTGGGGCAGACTTTGCCCAGGCTGACGGCGGGATTCCAGGGAACCACAATGGTTTAACTAGCAAATCTCGGAAAAATGGTGATTATGCTGGGGCCCGCACAATCAGTGAGGATGGGCCATTCAAATAATTAAGTATTTTCGCTGAAAAGCTGACCACGACTGTTTCACTAAAAGTTACGAAGAAAAACTACTTGGTACCTCTAAGAAAACACATGAAGCACAGAAACAAAAACGTCTTCGTTCCAGGAAAAAAAAGTCTTGCATGCTGTTCTTCGCTAATTTCTTCGCCGTGACTCAAATTCGTTATCCACTCCTTGAGCACCGGTGTATTACAAACCATGCAGAATGTTCTTTGAAAGTAAACACCATTTTAACGCTTAATGGCTTGGTCACGTTCTATCTCCGGAATTTACATATGAAGGCTTATTTATATCCATGGGGATAGGAAGGTAAGGTAAGCAATAGCTCCATGGTAGGAGATTCTGGTTCCATGTTCGACCCACACTAGGTGAATCATACTGCCATCACTCAGAGGTCGGTAGACTAGTCCAAGGAAAAGTGGAAGAAAATATCGAGGAAAACTTTGCTGCGATCCATAAAACCAACGACAGCCTTTGATGGACACGTGGGGACAAAAAATGCTGGTGAACATGCTACCCATCGCCGATTAGTCGTTCAGTGCTGGACTCAACACTGGTATGAAAGCATTTACGGCAGAATCAGAGACTACTGAAATATCATCAATATATATATCACGTTATTTTTAAGACCCAGTACTAACAACCGTTATTAATCTTATGCACATCCGTACATAATGACCTTGTGACTCAAAACCAGCCACCCGACACCTTCAGTCACATAGTCCACGTTTTATCCCCTAATCGAATTTGTCGTAACTCCAACAAAGCAGAGTGACTAGTGCTAATCCCCACAAAGTTCACCCCACCATGCACTATTTGAATAGAGTGTCGTCTCAATCCAATGCTTGCTACTGCTCGTCTACGATGTTTCCAATTCCAACTTTCGCCTAGTCAAATGCGACAGCATCAACCAACCAAGTACACTACCGGCGTTAGCAACACTTGTTCCCCAGCAAACTAGGATCGAAAGACTACTACCCTGACTAGAAAGAAAGCTTTCCTTAGCCACTCATTGCATTTGAAGTGGGACCTTTGCTCTCGATACTCAATCCAATTACTTACAGCCGCATTTCTACCACATTTAATCGAATTCAGGAAGGTTTATACTAACCAATTTCTTAGACGGATCAAATGAGCCAGCCTGCAGAATATAACATATTCCTGTCGTTATTATTCTGGAGAAGACCAGATGTATAACATCCACTATGCGAAAACACTAAGAACTTCGTTAACCAAACTATCTCAGGTTACTTACTTCAACTTCGATAAATAAACTCTAAATAAAATACAACTACAAACAACACCTACCACACTACAAAGATAAATTAGAGAAAAAATGATGCCGACTTTTATTCCTCAATTCAAAACACACACGTTCTTGCCCACTATAAACGTTATTAGTCAAGACAAAAAGCATAAGAACCTCTGCTGCTAACAACCTAATTCGTTTAGAGATGTTCAGTTACAGTACGATTGTTGAAGAGCATTCACAGAGAGCAGTTCTCAGAGTATTTAAAAAAGTGGAGGCCTGTTGATAACAGTTCTGGCAGAATGGACCCAAATTTTTTGCGGAGAAATTAAAAGAGAACATCTTGCCCTTTCCAGAACACTAATGTAAACTTTCACCATTACGCTATCCACTCCCGAAAAACCTCAAAAACCACTTGCTGAGAAGATACTTAGCAAAACAACTACCGTAGACGCTTCTAGGAGGCCCAATGAAACCATGAGCCTAGAATTCCAACATGATTAGAGTTACGAAGCGGTTTCCATCCCATTTAACCGTGTTTGATGTGAGCTAAGACATGATTAGAGCATTTGCAGAGGTCAAAAAGTGGCACTAACGATTGCAAACTACAGTACGACTGATGGTCGCAACTAAAGAAAAAATGAAACACTAGAAAACCACAACGTTTAATCAATGCAGAGCACATCAGCTGCTAGTTCTTCTTAGGCTTTAGTGGCGATATAAGCTAGTAGGTCGACGACGCGATGTGAGTACCCATACTCGTTGTCGTACCTGAAATATGAAGGTTAGCAATCAACTGGAGCGAAAGAACAACAACTTTGGATATTGTAACAGATATTTCGTCATGAGAATGTTTAAGAGTACTCATGAGGAAATCCTACAAACACCAACCATGAAATAAGCTTCACGAAGTTCGGATTGAGAGATATACACGCATCTGCGTCGAAAATTGAAGAGCGAGTGTCCGACACGAAGTCAGTCGAGACAACTTGGTCCTCAGTGTAGCCTAGGATGCCCTTCATTGGTCCATCAGCAGCTTGCTTGATGACCTGTACAAGATAAGACAACTATTTTACACATGAATCTGGAAAAAACTTTTCCTCACACCTTCTTTATGTCATCCATGGTAGCTGGTTTCTCAAGACGGCAGGTAAGATCAACAACCGAAACATCTGGTGTCGGCACACGGAACGCCATACCAGTGAGCTTGCCATTCAGTGCAGGAATAACCTAAAAAACTGAGCTTCTCGGATAGATCACTTAATAGAAATATTTCTTCTTTATTCTTTGAAACCCACTTTCCCAACCGCCTTCGCAGCACCAGTTGCAGCTGGAATGATATTTTGCGAAGCACCGCGACCATCACGCCACAGTTTTCCAGACGGTCCATCGACGGTCTTTTGGGTGGCCGTGGTGGCGTGAACAGTGGTCATCAGACCTTCCACTATACCAAAATTGTCGTTTATAACCTTAGCTAGCGGAGCTAAGCAGTTGGTGGTGCACGAAGCGTTGCTGTAAATATGTGAATTTTCCCTTTTCACGTAGTGTGGAGTTTATCACCAGCCAACCTAATAATGTGATTGTTAGCAGCATTGTAGGATTCATGGTTCACTCCCATAACAAACATTGGTGCATCAGCAGATGGAGCCGAGATGACCACCTACATAATATTATAAGGAATTCGACAAATAAAAATGACTGAACATGAAGTTTTAAAGCAACCTTCTTTGCACCACCCTTTAGATGGGCTGACGCTTTATCGATTGTTGTGAACACACCAGTTGACTCAACAATGAATTCAGCTCCATCAGCTCCCCATGGTATCTCCGCTGGATCCTTGCTGAAAACATAACAGCACTTCACCACGTGAAATTTGATTTCCTAAAATCCCTTACTGTTGATGGCAACAAGCAGCTCCACCGAGCGTATGATGAACCCCACTGATCCTTACCTATAGCATGCTCTCAATCGCGAATCCTGGTAATCATATGTCCGTATGGTTCTTTCTTTTTGGTTCACAACGCTGTACGACCGTTTACTATACCACCGTGTTTAAAGAATGTTTCATGCGGATGACGAACTTTCAGCAGGGTTTACATCCAGGCAGTGTTGTTCAAATTGTGGAGATTTTCGGAGGCTAACTGGATGAACAGTGTGAACGAAATGTCCTTAACCCGTGAGCATTTTTTTTCGATTGTAAATACTCGAGATACAGAATAACAAAGATTACCTCGACCATGAAAAAATACAAATTAAAAGCAAGACCAGCCTTATGCATATTACTACCACATTTACAAACTTCTTTTCTTTTGGCTGCATTATTAATGCCATACACGTTGTTCAGAATCGATTCGTAACCTAACGTCCCTTAAGGGAACTATTAAATTTTACATGGTAGTAGTACCGCCTCACTAAATTAAATCGCTACTTCATTTTTCCGACTGTTGAAAGACGTCGCCTATCACGGAAATTACAAATCGCTGCTCTCTAATACACAAATTGAATTCACCGACTAGAATAAACCGATGGTGACTCTTGCAACGGAATTTGAGCAAACAATGAGCAGTTACTTTCATAAAACCAACAATACTGTCGCAGTAAAAATCTCGAATCATGCCCACTTCCACGTCCCTCCATTCCAAAGTGTAGTAAACCTTAAACCTTGACGAGCCCTTCGAACAAAAAGCAGCCACTTCCATCAATACAACTGCTGTACTGGGTACTAAGACAGCAAGAACTGACCTCCATTACCATTGGCCGGACTAACCGCTGTTATGGACCGTGGTCTTGTGTGTACTAGATACTATGAAAGTGATAATTGATTTCCATTATTATTACCTGTTATGGACCTTGATCTTGTGTGTACTTTTGCCTTCCTTGCTCACAATCAGATAATCACCCTGATGACTAACACTTCCCTTAAAGCGACCATGAGTGGAATCGTAATTGAAGAGGTACACCTGAAATCAGCTTCAAACATCTACCTATGTTGGCGTACTTATTCACTACGTAAAACAACAATGAATCAGGAAAACAGAAAACACAAACGACACACAGATTTGGGATTACATGTCTTTCAATCAAATTAAAATTAAACAAAAGATTAGTGACGATGATTCTCAATCACATATTTATAAACTTCCAAAAAGGCATGGGAACGAACGCGAATTCCATAGCAAACAGACAACACAGCTCACTTTAATCAATAAGGCATCACTTGGTTAGGATTTCTGTCAATATCGACAACAACACGGAAGAATCTCACCATGTAGTCAATGTTGATGAAAGGATCGTTCACGGAAACGACCGACACGGTGTCCTTTTCAACAGCGGCACGCAACACCAAACGTCCAATACGTCCAAAACCGTTGATTCCAATTTTTGGCTTGCTCATCTTTAGATTGTCGTCAAAGAGAAGTACTTTTGTCTGAAAGTAAGTCATACATCATGTCACCGAATTAATTAAGTTAATCAGACACGAACATAAGGCGACAACTGTATAAACAAACATCGAAAACAACACTAAATAACTTGAACAGAAAACAAAGGATAAAGGACAAAAAATAAACCTCTCCGCTTTGATCAATCCCTGAGGGATGCGTCATGCATTGAACTTCACTAAGCATCGTTTGGAGGTGACTGAATGCATATCTAGACTTTACAATGACTCGCAGTGGCCTGCCGATGTATCGAGCCTCGAGCCAGTGCTGCTATCCTCCTAGACAAGTCTGGTACCAATCTGCCGACCCCGGAGGAAGGGAAGGCTTAGCTGGCCATGGGCGCCGCAATCAATTCCACGTGTGTTGCATGGCGCCTCCGACCACTGCGCCACACGCGTACAGAAAACAATTGTTGGCAATTATGTATACATATATATATGTATATATACACATATATGTATATACATATATGAAATGAACTACACCGCACCAGAACAGCTCCCTTGATGTGTGTGTGATGTTGGAAAATGATGATAACAACTCGAGAAGCAAAACGTTTGTGAAAAATTTATTTTGACAGTAGCCGATTTAACAGCAGGCATGGTAAATTTCTGGCATAGACGTGGCCTAACAGAACTATACTTGGTGTTTTTATCAGCAAATCACCAATGATGGAGATCGATGCTCACATTCTGAGGAAACACTGAGAAATTTACTACTACCGTAGATCATTAAACTAACACGACATCGTTATAAAAGTCCTGAAGACTAAGAAGCCCATTATTAAACGACCGGATAGCAATTTTATGTTGGCATTATCGACATCACTACATAAAACTACCTTTAGTAAACAATGGAACGACCCCGCGCGTACTTCGCTTGGTCGGGAGGGCACCGAGGGGTAGAATGACAGCGGCTGCCGCGTGTGGCACCGCCCATCGGTCTGGATCGATAATGCACTATGCGAGCCAACAACAACACGCTTATCGATCGAATTCCTTATCCCGTTAAGCTGGTTTTGGCTAGAGATTTTTCCCTTCTTTAGGTTTTCATTACACTTATCAAGGTGCTCTGGAGATGTTCAAACGATGGAAGCAATTACGGCCAGAGGGCAGTTGACCACACTCTTAGGTCATAGTCGGCCTTATGGCTTAAGAAGTGTAGGAGTTAAGACGTTGTTAGTGAAGTGTTCGAATACTTGCAAGGGCTTTGAATACACTCATCACTATGATTATACAAAATTCTTGTCCTGGGAAGTTAGCGCTCTCCTTAGTTTGTACAGCGCTATTGCATCATACCTTCTCGATCGTTGGATGTACCACTTACCGGAAATATCCTCAACTCGAAGTAAATTTAATTAGTTTAGTTATGAATTTTTACAATCATAAGTCTAATAACCATACATTGGGCGGGCGGATAGTGAAGTGCTATTGATGCCGCTCGTAACGAGCACGGTGCTAGTTCGACTCCCCACCGAGTTCACTGAGTCTGACATCTCTCTAGAGTTCGGAAATTGGTGCTGGACTTGTCTAGGAAAAAGGACATTCTCCAAAATCTGATTGGGAACGCTTTAGCCTAACTATCCCGAGACCCCAAGGAGAATCGACTCGACCAACCCTCAACGACAGTCATGACAAGAAAAATCCTCAAGCAGGAGCCGAACCCACACGCAGAAAATTGGAAGAACTTCATGGCTGATTGATGCAAGGAAACCAATAGATCGGCAGAAGTGTTGAGATCCGCTCAGTAGAAAAACGATAAAGCGCTCGGCGTTGATCAATCCCTGAGGGGTGCGCCATGCATTCGACTTCATTAATCATCGTTTGGAGGTGATTAAACGCATATCTGTCCTTTTACAATAACTCGCGGTGGCCTACCGATGCATCGAGCCAGTGCTGCTACCCTCCCAGACAAGTCTCGTACCAATTTGCCGATCCCGGAGGGATGAAAGGCTTGGTGTGCCACGGGCGCGGGTATCGATTCCACGTGTGTGTTGCAGGGCGCCACCAACCACAGCACCACACGCGCCACACGCGCCACATTCACTCAGTAGATGTGAAAAACGGTTCGTTATTGTAAAAAAAACCGAATTTATACTTTTGCTAGCAATACTTTCTTTACTGTCTAGCACTTCCACGCCCAACTTCACTACGGAAGAATTTCGCATATCTTACATTTTCTTTCTCTTCAAAGTTTCAGCATGCCACGACTTGAAGTATTCGTCTAGTATACTTACATACTTGGATACTTGGACGGTCCGTCTTCACGAGGTGTGCAGACCCCAGCACATATGCCATTCGTTCCTTTCTCTCGCAATCGTAGTCCATGGTGGTGGTCTTGTTCGAGCATGGTAGCTCGTGCGAGTCTCATACTGTGATCTGTAAAATAACTTCAGCCGTAGGTACAGCTGATTAACTTTGTTTACGAACACGTCCGCCCGATGTGTACGTGGTCGTCCAACGGGACGTTTGCATTCTCTTGGAGTCCACTCTACTGTTCTTTTCGTTCATCTGTCCTGCACCTCTACTAATTTAAAAACATACTTAAGTGGTTCTTTTCTCCACACGTGGTTTCGCTTCAGCGGATAGAATTTCGGTGTTACCAATCTGAAACAGTTGAATTTAAAAAGATATTCTTTTCTTATTCTTAAATAAATACTGTATTATTACTTTATTCTTAAATATTCTAACTCTTTTATGACTGCAGATGTTTTCGAAAACTTCTGCATGAAGTCGATGGCGATTTCCTTTCGCGTTCTTCCACAAGCCGGTATTTTTCAGTGTTAAACTTTCGGGTTTTCCCTACCTTTTCCTTGCACTGAAATTTGATTTTGCTATGTTTTTAGTCTTGCTAGTACTCCACCCACTGTGTGCCCACCAAGCCTCTCATCTCTCTGAGGTTGTTAAATTGGTGCCGGACATGTCTGGGGAAAAATTCACTCACTGCAGTCCAAGTGAGAACGCTCTAACCCAGCTATCTTAGGACTCTAGTGAGAATCGACTAAACCACCATTCAGCAATATTCATGACGAAAAAAATTGCTAAGCAGAAGCTGAACTCACAAGCAGAAAGTTGGAAGAGCTCCATGGATACTGGATGTAAGAAAAAAGAATGGAACGCAAGAAATGTTAGGATTCGCTTTAAAGGTTATCGTTCTTGGGTAACTGCAGTGTTAGCTTTTTCGACCAACACCGCTTTTTTCCTTCATTCTTCGATTTTTGGCGAGTCAGCCAAAATCTGTTTATTTCTCGATATTCTTGTTGAGCAAACACAAGGTATTACTCTGTTTGTTTCATGTTGGTGCTATAGCTACACCTACTCGCTACGTCTGGATAAGAACCGTTACAATGACAAAACACTGTCACGTTGTATTGGGTGTTGTAATTTCTCATGATCACAGACTATCACGACTTCTGAACTACTGGAAAAGTTACTCACGGCATCACGGCAACAATTTATTTAATTCATGCAGTGAACAAATATACTTAGCTTGCTTTATTACTAATCACAACAAGCCGTCTACAGCGTCAAATATGACTTAACCCTGTAGTCGTTTAACGCGCTGTTCATTAAGGTTTCCTGAGTATCGAGCTGCGATTTCAATGAACAAGGGTTCATTTCCACCGTAAGACAACTCTACGTAAAGAACTCAACATTTTCATGGAAAGCTAAAGAGTAAACCTAATGCATAACCTGCACTTGACCTTACTAGAACTTACCACACGAAATGTAACATTTTGTAAAAATGAGAAGACCCGGTATACTAAGTGTATCAGATTTAAATAACTCGACTTTTAGCGCTCAAATCCAAACATGAAGAAGTTATTTTTATGCTTTTCAAGGCAATGCATGTACGTCGGATGTAATAGGTATATACTGTGGAACGTATGTGAAGTGGACAAGTTTTTTGATAGGCATACGCTGTGGAATGTGTATGAAGTGCACAAGTTTTTTGACTGACCTTACGGCCAACATCTGCGAAAGAGCAACTGTCGACTCAAAACGAGTACATATTCTCGATTAATTTTGTACAGGAGAAAAAAGGAAGATTCGAGAAATGTGAGCGATATATGGCACAAAGTGGTTATCAAGTGGGGTCATGACTAGTTGGCAGAACCACCTCTAAGTTTGGTGGACTGATAAACACACACAGAAATCTGTACAATCATCTATAACAAAGTTATCATCGGTGTAAACACCCGCTCTTTTTGTTTACAGCGAAACTCGTTTCTATTCTGATATCCGCTCCAACGAGTGGTACTAGGCACTAGAAATATTTTGCAGAAGATGACGTCGTCACAAACACGGTGTAAAGACGTTTACACCGTCATATAATATCAGGATATCAGTGACTCGTCATAGGACTTATCGATTTTACAAAAAGCCCGTCATACTGTCAAGCTTGTTATTAAACTCATTCCGAACAGAATAGTACGCACTGAAGGAATGTACTGACTATGAGGAAAATATCGTGCACTTTGACTAAGGATGTGTTGTACTACTTTCATTCATCTTTATTAAAAGAAGTATCACCTTCAAAGGTCACCACCACCATGTAGCAGTTTAATTGACGTAAACGATGAATACAAAAATGTTCGAACCCGATGTTTAAAGAGAAATGTAACAAATCTATAACAACACATATTTGCATACAAAGAAGATTGGCTGGCGTAGAATTAATGCAACACTTCATAAAAATTCTATCTCATATTTCATAAAACCCTTTTGTGTGCTATACGTGAGCGCGCTGCATAGAACTTTCCAGGTTTTAAAAAACATAAGAAGCCGTTTACATGTAAAATGTAGGAATAAAAAATAAACAACGAATGATTTTCAGGGCCTACTATGAGAGGGCAACTGCGCTGTTGCGCTGACACGAGGCCGAACTAGTTTCCACAAGAATACCAAGCTGCACGCGGCTTCGGTGGTTCATGGAAATTCGACATATAATGCTTGAAAAAGGTCCGTCATCTGGATCGATTCAATTCCGGCACCCATTTTTTCCATCATCAATTTGTAAAACCGGTCAAACACGTTTTCCTGAACATACAGACAGATCTGAGGAGGACGAAGCAGTATTTAATCACTGCTTCAACGTTGGCCATAAAATAATGGTCTTGTTGAAACAAATTTGAAACGTAAAAAGAAAATGTGAATGTGTTGTAATAATGTCCCGCCAACCTTACAACATTTTTTTGGACAGCATGGGTATATATTTCACTTGAATTGCGTCTTTCTTGAATGTTCCTACCCGTTCGACTCCAGCTGGTGGAATCCACACACCTGATGGACCCGAATATATGAATGGCAGTTGCAGTATATAGTACCTAAATGCAACACAACTACTTTATTCAGAAAACGACAATTCATAAATGAAAATAAACCTAGCCCAAGAAAGCTGCAAAGGTGCCTCGCCTGTTCCAAAACAACCCTCTTGACCAGGAAGCTAGAAGTGCAAAAAATTAGAATGTTGAAGTTAACGATTTCTGAACGTCAAGTTGTGCAGGAACACCCTAGTACAATGTGATTTTGAATGCATAAAAAGTTTAGGAAATAAGAGGCTATACTTCTCATTTTCTCAATGGACATTGAGAAAATTCCCATTTTTTCTTTTCCTCTTATTGCTCTTAAACAATTCCTCAGCTTTCCTTTCTAAGCGGTACTGATCCGAACAAACGTAAGTCCGCACGGTGCGTACATACCTTGAGACAAAGGTATATTCAGGAATTGACCGTCTATGTACTCTGCGTCGAACTGACCTACTTCTTACGTATGTAGGCAGGTAATCATATTAATGCATATATGTGTGGGAATAACTGGGTGTATACAACCTGTATCCCATACCTCGATTTGGCCAAAAGCTTGTAGTCAAGTAATTAGGTAGTATATGAGAAGCAGGAATCATCTAGAACAACTAAGTTCCAGTATCTAGTTGGAAATTGGAAGAGCACAAAAAATACCATGGTTAACCAGTTCGTTTCGCCTGCTAAGTGAACACCAAAGACACTCCACGTCCAGTAAAGGATTTCCTTCACATTTTTAATACATTTCAGGTGAAAGTGCGCCAAGATTTGCTGTTGCGAATTTTCTATGCTTCTTCTTAATTACCGATTGGGGACATCGAACTACTCTTTAACTTGGATAACTTTCCGTAAGATTTATTCTTTCCTAAATAATAAGTCTCCTACTTTATATCAAATTTCAACCCTCACTCCATGTGGTCTTTGCGCCGATGGCTTTCCTCATTAAGCAGATTACATGAAAAAACTCTGTTCTAAAAAAGGCGAAATCCGCAGAAATGCTAGCTGTTGTAGAACGAACAATGCAATAACAAACCTATTTGTCAAGAACAGGTGAACCTACTGATCAATATCGGAGTTAACAGAAAGTTGGTCCTGGAATGGATTATGGACAACCGGGACGACCCTAGTGAACACACCAAGACCATTTGCTAGTTCAACTTCTAGTCAGAATTTCGTCATTCTACAACGAAATTACAACCAACTTAAGAGTAGAATTCGATAAAATACGGCATCATGCCAGAACTGTTTAGGCCACTGTATAAAATGTCGCGTGGAAACTGGAAAACAATGACTTGTCAGTGAAAGGAGATAACAAGCAGCCAGTCCACCTTAGCTTCGCTAGTGTTCGGTTTTCATACCATCAACCGTTACCTACGTAAAACGACTACACATATATTTCGACCATACATGTGGAAATATGTGCACATATGGTTATCATTACACCTAAAGAATATAATATTTATAAAGAGCAATAAGTCCCATTCAGCAGACATAAAGAAATAGAATGATGAGTGAGGAAGGAGAATACCAGCTTTTCCCGGCTTTGCAACTCTACAATTTTTTTCATTTATATAAGATGCTGGATGTGCAATCAGCGTTCTCTAAGGCCTTATTTTAAAAAAGTGGTGCTACGATTATGTCGTTTTACACAAGTGAAAGAGGACAACGAAATTCTACAAGATTGTATAGGCGAAGGTCAGATATAAGAGCTGATAAAAGAGAACTCAAGATGCCGGATTCACTGCACAGCACGCAAAAAAGGAAGACCACTCATCTGATAGTTAGAATTTTACAGAAGAAACCTGGAAGAAAATGGGGTAGTTTGTCTTCCTCAAACGAGAAAAACCTATTGGGTATCTTTGCTAGCTTTGCCAAATAAAAAAATAAGAAAAAAAGGTGACTTTGCTCGCATTTTGTCGGATTACGGCGTATCAATAAAGGGTCAGTAGTAGACACCATATTCGCTTTGGTTAATAGCTACTCTCCACCGAGAAGTTCTAAAATGACCTGTCAAAAATTTTCATTTTTTTCTTTTCAAAAATATGCAAGATGTACATTTCTTATCACAGCGTCTACAATATGTACAACTTTTAAATTTTTGGGTAAATCGTTTCATTGGCACTAATCGCAAATACAATAGTAGTCTTGTTTGGAACTACACTTCTTCCTACCACCATAACTTCACTATTAGGAAAAGGGAAACCAGGATTATTATTCTACTCTGAGTCTCCATCGTTTATCTCATATTTTTACTACTTATTCTTAAAGATGATATATCAAACTACCGTAGATCTGTAGAAGAAAACTTCATCCAACCTCCACAGCTGGTTGAATGGTTACTGTGATGGGTGCCTTTGGTGTAACGACGTGTATTCGCATTAACTGAGCTGCCTGCACGGGCAACTTTCTGCACGTGCACTGCCTCCGGAGTGGGAAGTCACAATGTAAAAATTCGTCATCCGATTCCCGACTCATTGCTGTTCGTGCATTCGAGTTCTATAAAAATCAGAACTATTAATAGAATCCTCCTGGTTTGGAATAACCTACCAAAATAAAATCGAAAAGTTTTCAACCATTCAGCCTCTTCATAAACAGTACCATTTCACAGTCCGTATTTAGAACAATCTCAATTTAGCAGTAACTAGATGAACTTTCACCAAGCTCGTTTACTCTTTAGCCCGGAACACTTACGCTTTTCTGAAGTGTTCTTTTACATTATCGAATAAGCGTAAAGCATTCACACAATATACATTCATTCCAATGCATATGCACTAAGAAATAAGTAACCATCCCCTTAGACACTGAATAAATATATCTAAGATCACTCACTCAGTCGAATTTCGCTAATGGAGATAAAAGTATTGCACTCTGGAGATCATGGTAACAAGATGCAAGTTTTTTTGCCCAAACAATTTGGAATTCTGGTTTTCTGGAGCCCACAAATCGTACTTTCTCGCCGTTTTCCACTGAGAATTTCGAACAACAAAGTAAGATACCTTCCAGAAGTGTACGATGGCATACCGTAATGTATTATTGATGTCTGCGCTTGCTGTTCTTGCGCTGTGTTTTTTAGCTATTCAGACTTCATTTTCGAGTCTTTATAAGTCTGAACTTTGAACAAGTTTCGAATTGTAGAACTATTTAAGCCGGTCCTGCGAATTACTATTTATACCCTTAAAGCGATATGTCAAATTCCATTCTGTAAGTCTGTAAAGCTCAGTTTCTTAAGTTCTCTTGTAATCTGAACAAGGCATCCTGGTTTAAGTATTAAAAGAGGTAACCTCTCACTTTAGGAACTCTTAACGGTTCTCCATTCTCAGCAACGAAGAAACGATGACCTCTAGGACATTCATATTCCATTCCAATGAATAACTTCACCTGTAAATGATTAGTAATCCAAAGACGAATAAAACAAGATTATTGGTCGAAAATACCTTTTCAATCTCAGATGGCAATCTTCGCGTCTTCCTAGGAAGTGCACGTGATGACAATCCTTCAACGGCTTGCACATATTGCATATCACGATCCCACATCAATGGATCTACCTGCCATTGTGCACATTGTAAAAACATGCAGATCTGTTTCCCGAATCGAAAAAATAGAGAATCTAATAAAAGTATCAAAAAATCTACCGAGAAAATCATGATCTGTCACTCCCAATCCTCACAAGTCGTAACGTTGAAAAATTACATTATAAATTCGTAAGCATTATACAACGATGTCTCATAGGTGCGATTGGAATTCGCTCACCTTCACACTACGAAGACTTCAACAGCAGCAAGGTGAGGCACTACCTACATAAATCTTTTACCCCACCAGCATTTTTAAAAGTGATCGTAATTTCCGGAACGAATCACAACAAAATTCTCACGAACCTCCAGTTGAACAGTAACTGGATACAGATATTCACCTCCCAGCTTCAGATTTGGCTGGTCGCGAAGCCCATAGGAATGCCTGGAAAAGCAAAGAAATCCTTTCGTAATCAAAAACTGTAATGGTATGAGAAACTACAATGTACGTGTAATAGTTGTTAGGGCCAATACACGTTAACGTCCATGAAGGAAATAGAGGAGGTAACGCTGGAGAAAGCGAATGTGGAACTCCTTCCAAAAACGGAACCTCAAAAATAATGAATTCAAATGAAAAAATGGTCGATTATTCACACCCGCCTCAAACTGAATTATACAATATAACAGCATTTTAAGCCTTATACTATCGAAGGAAAAATAAAAATGTACAATTTTGCAGAACCAAACCTGC
This sequence comes from Angiostrongylus costaricensis, assembly GCA_900624975.1. Taxonomy (NCBI): domain Eukaryota; kingdom Metazoa; phylum Nematoda; class Chromadorea; order Rhabditida; family Metastrongylidae; genus Angiostrongylus; species Angiostrongylus costaricensis. The sequence continues at coordinate 64,308 of UYYA01000326.1, forward strand.
TTATCTCTTAGCTTCTTCAACCGGGCAGCAAACGCAATGGCAGCCTCGTCTAATTTAGTCTGTGGATTTTTGACGAACGAAACTGGAACAATAAAACTATGAACATATCTAATACTTTAAAATAAGAGGGTGTGGAGCTTACGAATAAGCTACGGCAATGAAGAAGGTATAATAAAACCAACATATAACGATTAGTTAAAAACCATAATACCTGATTCATCATCTAAGTAAGACCGCATATCACGATAACGTACGTCTTCGTCTTGTGATGAATGAGAAGAACTTCCAAGTGTCTCATGCTCAGTATTACTAACCTACAATGAGATTTCAACCAGCAGAATATATGTTCCATTGATGGTCTGTCAGAGTTAGAATCATATCTGCTCCAAAATCAATGATTTCGAACTAGTTAACTCTAATGTTTGATTAACATGGTCTTGAATAAACTTAATCACGGCGCATTTTACCAAGGCTTAACAAGTGATTTAGAATGAGACATAACCTTCTAAGTGTACCTCTACCAAACTGAACAAATAAAACTAAAATTAAGGTCTTTTAGAAATCTAAAACATATCAGCGAATGACATACAGTATCCTCGCCACTATCACTCGCAGTCCCTTCTTCATCGTCAATCCCAGTAGGGACATCTTCATCAGAGTTCCGTCGCTCTCTTGACATAGCCGAAGTGACAGCAAACAATGGATTCGATCCACCGCCTTCGCCTTCTTCCCAGTTCTCGCTAACAGACCACTGGGAATAAAGCCTAATACACAGTAAAGCAGCAATTCCTATGGACCAAGGAAGATGACATCAACCAACCAATCCTTTCTCGGCATTTTTGTCATCGTCTTCCAGCACAGCAAATACATGTTTCTCTAGGCTAGCACAGCAAGAGAAAATACTGTTCTCGAAATAAAAATCGTAATTTGCTTCCTAAAAGAGACGAAATTCGCAAATGTAAAAGACAATCCAATAGTGAAAACAAGAGAACCTTGAGAGTAAATGGATCCTTGCGTACTGCTTGGCGCCGACCACATGAGCATGTTGATAGGTAAGTAACATCATTCGAATGCATTTCCCAGGAACTAGGATCTACGGAAGCATCACCTACTGCTGGATGAACCTGAAGAAAGCTTGGATGTAGCTAAATTTAAAAATTCCTCAATATTTTGAAAAAAAAGTCCCTGTCAATCAACTTCACTGCGCTATATATCACCTGATTAGTACTCAATCTGTAAATTTAACTAGAAAATAACCTTCAAGTTGAGTGAAATAGGCATACATAAAAAAGGATGAAGCTCTCGGTGTTGATCAATCCCTGACTGATGTGCCATGCATTCGACTTAATTAATTATCACTGGAGGCAACTGAAGGTATATCTGACCTCTACAATGATTCATACTGGCTCATCGAGGTATCCAGCTAGTGCTGCTATCCTTCCAAACAAGTTTGGTACCAATTTGCAGACCCCGGAGAGATGGAAGGCTTGGTGAGCCTGAGGCGCGAGGATAGATCCCATGTGTATATAGCAGGGTGCCTCTGGCCACTGCGCCACATAAAAATACACAATTACAAGAACACGAGATTTCTTCCGTACACCTATACATTTATAAACGAACAACGTAAAATGAGTTCAACCGTAAAAAGAACGCCTTATAAGAATCTGCTAAATACAACCACAAGGTTGCTGAGATATTTGCAAAACTCTGGACCACCATAGACACCTGCGGTCCAGAGTATTGCAAATATCTCAGCAACGTTGTTGTATTTCGCTTAGTACCCTGCCGCGAAATTATAGTAGGCAGAAAATAAAAAAGGTATAACAATCTGCTAAATAGTTCAGCAAAAAGGCGAAATACTTACTTGGTTACTTGAATGGCCCATAACTACTGGTTGTATGGGCCTTAGCACAATCCCCATTCTTTTGAATTTTGCTGGTTTAGCCACCGTGGTTCCTGGAGTCAAAGGTCAACCCAGCCAAAGTTTGCCCCAGTTCGTCACTATCACAGGCAGTTGCCGTTCTTGTGGATCAGAGGGAGATTTGCCACTATGTGACTTTGATACCAGGACGGTGGTGGATCCTGATACTGCTTTACTCTTAGCTAGACTTCCTCATGGAAACGCCGGACTCCCTCTCAGCCAGGGAGGTCGTGCTATGGGGACGAATCTTACCACTATAAATCGTAGCCCGACACCCACGATGACGCACTGTACCATAAAGGCGAAAAACAAAGATACAAACGAGCGAAACACTATGTCATACCTTCAGCTGGCAACGATTTCCAGTCATGGAAACTTGCTCACAGCCTCGCATGCCACCCTGCCATAGATTGTCGCATACAGCTCGTACCTGGGCTATCGCTTCATCGCGATCTCCAACCAAAACGGCATCGAGATATGCAATTGCGACAGCGACCTCAAGATCACCACTGTTCGAATATGATAGAAAACAGGGCTGTAAACTTACTCACCAGAATGATGTGAGAAAAACGAAAATACCTTCTCATCGTGTTCAGCTTTTGTGAACACAACCTGGTTTCGAGTCCGATCAGTAATTGTTTTAGCTTTATTAAAACCTGAAGATGTACCCGTGTACCGGGCTATGGCTTCCTTTATATGTCTCGCATTCAACCTATGAAATCAAAGGTTCATAGTAGGATGATAAACCCGATGTTACGTTGAAGCACTACTTGGCATTCTCAATGATCAAGCAAGGAAGAAAATGAGAGAGAGCGTAAAGGAAAGGCGTAAAGGAAGAAAGAGAAGGAGACAAGGAAGGAGAAAGAAGTGAAACAAAGGTAAAACTAGTGAGAGCTGTTACAATGGAGACTTACATTCTCATAAACTGAAGTTGTCTATTAACATATTGGTTAAGCAACTTCTTTGTAACAATTTCTGAATCTGGCTTAATAATCCCAGAAACAGCACGAGCATATTTAATCCATAGTTCAAGTTTTGGAATCTAGAAAGAATAAAAGAAAAGCTGAGGCGAACACGAGAAATTAGTGACGAAATATTTACCTCATAGATTTTCAGCATCCCACTTCGGACTGAGCTATGGTGCATGCACAAAAATCTAACAAAAGTAGGCGTTCCTTAAAAATGAGCATTACAGCGACGATTAACCGATAAATTCTTTGTAAGTAAACATTCTCTACAAGTACATTTAGCATCGATTTCAACAGAACATTCAAGCGCCTTGCAACTTTCCTTAACAAGAAACACAATTACACAAAAAGTACAGATTAATAACGGCATACGTTCGAACTTCTCATCTGTCTCGTCATTGTTTTCTTTTCCCAACGCAATTTGAAGAATGTCAGCCAGTGGATTAATGTTGACTGACACAGGTTGCATTATATTCACAAAAGGGTCACCATCAGAAAGGTAACCAAAAGAATCACCCCTGTAAATGATAAAGAAAACTTTATCCATTAATCATGGCACAAAAAGAATAAAGCTCTTGACGTTCATCAATCGCTGAGAGGTGCCCATGCATTTAACTTCATTAAGCATCGTTTGGGGTGATTTGATGCATATCTGGCTTCTACAATAACTCGCGGTGATCATATTGAGCCAGTGCTGCTATACTCGCATACAGGTCTGGTATAATTTTCCGACCCCAGAGGGATGGAAGGACTGGTGAAATAGGGGCGCTGGAATCGATACCATGTGTATTGCAGGGCGTCTCTGACCACTGCGTCACACGCGCCTCTTTTAACGATGGTAAACACATATAACGTACGAACTTACACTGACTGATCCACTAATTTGTAGCACTTGAGGATTGAGTATATCTGCGACTCAAGATTGTGTTCAAGCTTATCACATATTTCACGCTAAAAAAGTGTAGTTCACGATGTAGTTACTTTTTAGTTACTGTCTATTCTTTCATGGCAGGGTATGTTGTGAAATATAACCATAATGTTGCTGAGATATTCGCAAAACTCCGGACCGCTGGTACCCGCAGTGGAGACAGAACACGCTAATACCCTTTCCGGAGTTTAGCGCGTTCACTACCACATCATGCGGGTCCATCGTTTCGCCTTTCTCTCAGCCAGTCTTTTATCCTAACGGTGCCATCAACATTATGGTTCTTGGACTTTAAGTTAACAAGATAAAATAAAGCACATACCTTTTTCACACAGCCTAATTCATTACGTATAATGTTTCTCTGGAAAGCAAACAAAATTCGAGGGCAGGCAATGCGACCTTCTCGAATCCACTCAGTAGCTTCTTTTGACGTCCGTTCTAGGATTTCACTAACATCCTCACGGACATTCTTTCTAAAAACACAACCACGGAGGATCATTGGTGCCAAAAAAAGTTTAGAAACCCATTTTGGACATGGCACTACCAGTTGTTACAATCAATATTTAATCCCAAGTTGGAAAAATGGCTTAGCAATCCTCAACGCACCTTACTTTATTCACAATTGATAACATGTCAGACAGCGAAATGTCAAAACGCGTGTTGCTCTCAACAAACACAATTATATGAGAAAATATACTGATAAAGTGTAGCAGTCGCACTTGAATCTCCTCACTTTCAGCAAATTTTTCGAAAAAGTTCTGAAAGAACGAGCTAAAGATCGAGCAAAAGACTGCTTTACAAAACCAAACCTACAAAGTTAACTTTTTATTTACTGTCTACTGTAATTCTTCACGACAAAGTTTGATGTGAAATGCAACCACAATGATCCCGATATGTTTGAAAACTTCGACCCCAGCTCAGATCAAACCCGCGATTACCCTTTACGGCGTCTCGCGTGTTACGCACGGCACCACTGGAGTCTTTACTTTGCCTTCCTCTCAGCTAGCTTTGCAAATATTTCAGCATCATTGTGGTTATACCTACAAAGTTAAAAATAGCATGGTTAACGGAATGTGAGTACCTTATCAGGATTGGAAGAGAAAGTCTTCCGAAGATGTGTAAAATCATTGTAACCATTCAGAATCATGAATATAGCGTTCGTATCCACACAGTAGAAAACTTGAATCTGAAAATCAAGCCACTGCCGTCTGTCCTTAGGACACACAATGAGTCTGATTATGAGGGCTGCAGTTACCCTCTCGAAAATGTAACTCTATGCCAACTTAATTGACTTATAATTCTTCCTAAAATGAGCCAAAAAACGATTAATTCGCTAATAAACAAAAAACAAAGAAGGGAGTAAGCGATTGAAGACAGACCGACATTGCGTTTTCTTCATCTGTCCATCGTGGAAACACGTCCATTTGTAAAAAATCGTTCAAATCTTCACCTTTGGCTCGAGTTAAAGAATCTTTACCAACCTAAATAAAGGGGAGGAAACAAATGGAACAAAGGAAATAAGGATGGTCCAGAGTCACTTACTAAGGAGACCACTGCAACCTTGTTTTCCATAAACGAAGATAAGAAATCTTCAGCTTCTTCAAGCCATGATTCAAGTCTGACGGCTTTCATAAACTGATTGGATGATGAGGTCGCCATAACTGCACAAATAAGAAGAATCAACTTTTTGTTGACTAATACAAAGCAATAAAAAAGGATGACACCGAAAACATAGCACTGGTTAAAATTGGTACCACATGAAGATATTCGTGGACCAACAAATCGCTGTCACGTAGCAGTGTTCGACCGTGGTCCAACCTTTCGGTGCTAACAATTTTAAATTCTATTAATACATGCTAAATTTATAAAGGCATTGATTACGACGATAGTTCTGGATGACCGCTGGTGATTTTTCCATATGTCTAAGAGTGGAAGACTTGAAGACATCCAGTGAAGAAAATAGAAGAGATCTTGTGAGTTATACGGGAATGTATAAGTTTTCCAAGATGTTTAAGGCGTATAAGTTTTGTTTAAATTTAAGTTTTAGAATGTTATACCTTTTTATTTTCTGCCTACTATAATTTCGCGGCAGGGTACTAAGCGAAATACAACTACAACGTTGCTGAG